>JAFVLL020029434.1:0-15347 GCA_021397915.2 Tor tambroides | reverse complement strand
CTCTCGTAGCATCTGGCTCCCTGGGCTGAAGTTACAGGGAGCTCCAAAGGCAGAAATTGGAAGATGAAAGGCGAGAGATTAAGCTGAAAGGAACAGTGGGTGTTGTCAGAGGTAATTTGAAGTGCATTTGATTTCTCAGAGCCCTCTGAACACTTTCCTGCAATAATTTACCTGCTATATGCCTCCACCTTTAACACGCCAGACGCCCCTCGTGAGATGTGAGGAGACCTATTCATGTGGAAATGGTGTCATGTCATGTTCCAAATGAAAGCAGTGTGTAAAGGAAATGACAGTTTAGTCGGTGTCTGCCAAACCTCAAAACAGTACATGAAGGGTCGGGACGGGTGTTGACTTTGTTCACGTCGCCCACCGCAACAAAGAAACTCCAGAAGCAGAAGAAGAAAAGAGACGGGAACACCAAAACACCTGCGTTTTCCTGCAGAAAGCACTTGTTGTGCATTTTTCAAAACTGAAATGTCTTCATCTCTTTCTTGTTGTACATTTCTGTGATTTTCCATTTAAGTACAGAATTGAGTCGGTGAGGTTTGGGCCTGGTTGTGGACTAGTGATTGAGAGATAAGGATATTTTTAATCACGTTTAGCCAACAAGATGACCGATATAATGTTGAGAAGGTTGTCGCCATGATGAGACAAACAGGATATTTTGAGTACTTTTTGGCTCCATTTTGGACATTTTGGGTTAAATTAAAGGTTCATGGGAGATTGCATATTTTTCACCACTGTTACTAAATAAACATTAATTAATAAATTGTCTCAGTACATTTATTTCTTAATAATTTTAAATTAACTTTCAAGGACTTTTCATATTTTTATGAAACCTTCTATATGTTCCGTTTATCATTTAATTTTATGTATGTAACTTAAAATATATTTTATACTTTAAATAAATTAAGATAATTACATTTAAATGAAGTAATAATAATAATAATAATAATAATAATTATTATTATTATCATCATCATCATCATTTTTATTATTATTATTATTTATCGAATTGTCTCTATTTTTATCTATTTATAAATCTTAACTTTCTAGTACATTTTATTATTTTTATATTACCTTTTACATTTTATATTTTATATTTTTTTTAATTAAATTTAACTTAATGTAGCTAACTTAACTTTAAATACATTTTACCATGCATTTAAATTTAATTGAAATTATTATTATTATTAATAATAATAATTTATATTACTGTCTTTAAATAACTTTCATATGGATTAGTGGTTAACATTTCAAGTTATTTCAAGTAACATTTCAATATATTAAATTTTTTTCTTGTTAATATCTCATAGATTACATTTTAGATTTTGCATTTTATTACAGTCTCTACAAATTAACTTTCATATGCACTAGTGGTTAACATATTTTAAGTTATATATTTATATTTAAAATACATTTGAATTAAAAAAAAAACATATTATTTATAATGCATTATAATGTTACATCCTGAATATCCTATTACACCGTGTTTTTATTTATTTATTTATTATTATTTTTTTTAGTGAACTCCTTTAAATGTTGATCCATAGTGATCTGTTATCCAGATAAAACTTAATGGATGACTCATTCAAGCTGGAATTTGACACAACATCTTTCTCTGAAATGCTTCAGATTTGCATACATGTACATACATTTCTTGCTCATAAATAAGTATGTGTTTACAAAGATAAAGTGGGAAAAACAGGGTAGAAAACCGATTTTTGTAGGCTTAAGTCTGTTTGTTGCTGATTGGCCCAATTCATGTGCATGTAATTTGGAAAGAGGAGGTCCTACACATAAATCTTCCATTATCTTCAATGGTTGTATTCATTAATCAACAGAATTGAATAATTACTCTTAGCTGTCTCCTCTGCCTAAACTCATTGGCGTGGAGTGTCAGGTGAGGAGGCCATCTTGGTGCGGCGCACCTCCTCTGCCCCGTCGACAGTGGCATCTCACCGCTGGTAATTGGGTGTTTATCTGATCGCTTGTGAAAGACGCTTTTGGCTGCCTATCTGACACAATTATCTGGAAGAATTCAATCCGACCCTCCTGTGTCCACCATGGAATACTTGGAGGAAGCGGACCTGAGTGTTTTATGAATGAGGGGACGAGGAAAAAAAGAGCCAAGAGCCGAAAATAAATGCAACTCTTACTCGACCCGTCCGATTCGTAGTAAACGCGTCTGTCATCATGGCATGCAAATCATGCAATTGTTAGGCACAGTAATTCTATCAGGCTGCCAGAACACTGCAGGAAATAAAGGACGATAAGGTACGAGTGTGACAATGAGACGGCCGGTTGCTCCAATCAGATAGCAGAGCTCTCTGCCGCTGTTTCAGCTCCATGGCCAGGAAACGGTCCGAATGGAGACTGGGAGAATGTTTACTGTGCATTCCATGATAAGAGAATAAAGCCTTTCTGTCAACAAGCTTACAGTGTCTACCACAAACAAGCCATTACGGCTAAAGAGAATCATGAAGTGTCTTTGAAAAGTAGAGGTGTTTATAAAGTGAACTTTGAGTTATGTACCTTTGCAATTTTATATATATTGTTTTTTTAGAAATATAACATTTTTTATTTTATTTTACATTTGGCAAGTGTGCAATGAATCAAAAGCAATTTGGGTTGAGCAAGATAAATTGCATGACCAAAATGGCATACTTTGCAAAAATTGACCCCCAAAAGTCATTTTATATTTCTTGATCACTTGTGTTTTGTCATGCGTGTTCATATCATCTCTGAAAAATATTATTGCATCCTAAGTATGTGATGGTAATGCTTTGACTTTGGGTTTCAGATTGGGCTGGGCTAGCACACAATCTGCGCTTGTATTTTGCAGATGGTTGATCAGAGTTACCAACAGATTCATTTTGAACCAACAGGCGATATTCCTACTGAGCATGAGATTTCATATCAGCCTTGAGCATTGATCCAAATAAGTCTGGTACATGAGAAAATGGGTTTCAATCTTTCAGTTTTCTGTATCACAAAATTCACCTCTTTACATCTGATTGTCTATTGACACCAGACTGAACATTTTTTGTTTTGATTCTATGCATTGGTATTGATTTAAGCAAAAATATATTGAGGTATATTTTCAAGCCAATATATTCAATTCAAGATTTTATTTGTCACATACACAATTATACAGAGTATAACCAGCAGTGAAATGTTAGTCAGGTCCGCTCCATGGACAGTGCAATTATATGCAATACAACACAAGATATATTATTATTGACCAGTTATTTTTGTATCATTGATATATTATGTTTTTGTTAATATTTTACAATATATTTATATATTTTGTGTTCACTTTAATTTTAGTTTAAAGTTGTTTGTCATGTTTTTTTAAAATGTTTTTATTTTATTTTTTATTATTTTATTTATTAGTTTTATTTATAGTACTTTATTAAACTAAATGAAAATTAGAAATAATGTAAGTAAAATAAGCAATAAATATTTTTGGTATTTTTTTTTTGTAATAATTTTTATGCTTTTAGTTGACTCTAATAACCTTGCAGCTAGACATTTTATGTCAAACTGTCGATGATTCACTGAATCATTGATTATCTCGTCCAAAAATGTGTTAAGTAGAAATTCCTTCCATTTAATTCCTTTGCTTTTCTCTTTGTCTGTCCAGATTAATCTCAGAGACGTCCAGGGATGCCATCTCTCTAAGAATGATGCAGGTCACATGGTCAGGAGCCACAGTCCTCATCATTTTCACCTTGCTGCAGTTTGTCCAGTCAGAGCTGTCGGAGGGTCCTTCGGTCCCAGGTAAGCGTGCATGAACCATGTGTTTTGTTTTTTATTCCTAGATTCTGTTGTGAATTCCCAGGTTATTTCCAAGCTATGTGGAACAGACACATAAGCCTACTAATTGCACCTAAACTTTGAAAAACCCAGTTATTTTTACTTTTATATTCTGCAGGCTTATGTGCCTTTCCCATGTGGCTCTGGTGTGTGTTTCCAGTCGTTTGATAAACTGTCTGTTTGTGTGATGGACACCATTGAAGGGATTGTCGGATAAACCGGTTCACTACTTCAGGTGAATGATGAATAATGTTAAACAAAAGGAGGATTTCAAGATAAACGACAGACATCAGTCAAGAGCGACTGCTGTCTTCTGACTGTGTTCTTTTATCATGGTTTGGAGAATTGAAGGTGGTGCATTAAATTTTATGAGTCATATTGGAACCACTGAGCTTTTAAAGGACAGTTCACCTCAAAATCATTTACTGAGCCTCATGTTGTACCAAACCCTTATCACTTTCTTGATTTAGAGGAAAGTTCATTTTTTTCCTGGCTGTTCTTGTCCATATAATGAAAGTAAATGGAGACTGGTTCTGTAAATCTCCAAAATGACAAAAACGCACAATAAAATTGCCATAAAATAGTCCATACGACATATGCAGTATATTCTAAGTATTATGGTTTTCAATTTGACCAAATTAGGCCAAATTATAGTCTTATGGAGTCAAATAAACCACTTCTGTTTTTTTTCTACATTTTGGATTTGTTGTTTTTTGCTCACCAAGACTGCATTTTTTTGCAACAGAAATACAGTACGTATTGTGAAATATTATTACAGTGTAAAATAATTATATTATAATATAATAAATAAAATATAAATAAAATAATAATATTGTAATATATTTTAACGTGTAATTTATTCCTTTGATGCAAAGTTGAATTTTCAGCATAATTCTAATAATTTCTTTGTCACTTCTGATCTATTTAATGCATCTTTGCTGAATAAAAGTTAAAAAAAAATAACATAAATAATAAAAAAAATCTTACTGACCTTAAACTTTTGAATGGTACTTAATAGAAAAAAAAATCACATTATGTGATTCACAGAAAAGAAAAAAAAAATCATGCGGGTCTGAAATTACATGAAAGTGCATGAACTAAGACAAATATAAATATTGATTATTGTTCCTCTAAAGCTTCACTTCATGTAAACCCTTTTTTCATCTCTTACACTTTTACCAAAGGACACCTGAGCGAGTGTGTCATCAGTTTTTTCATCGCTAGCAGCATATTGTATGTTCTCTGTAAAGCGTAGTTTATTCTCACAATTCATCATGACCGACTTTTGTGACGAGCTCTCTTTGGCCCTCTCTTTCTCGGTTTCTAGCCTTTCTCTCCCTAATTCACATCAGCCAGGATGATGCCTCCCCAAATCACCCTGTTATTCAACCATTTTCCTGTTTATTGCTTCACACTCCTGTCCGTTATGATTCTTTCTCCTCACTTGTTTACCTTCCCTCCTTATCATCTCCCTTCGATCCCCCTCCTTTCCCTGTCTTCCTTTTCCTGCTGCTTCAGAAACAATTTACTTGTCAGCTTGGTCTGTTTGTGCGCGTCTCTCTCTCTGGGTTTAATGTTCTTTTCTGGTGTTCTGTTGGAGGCGGCTGTAATTTCAGTCGCGAGCAGGCGCGCAGTGATGCCTTTTGCTCGCTGCGAGGCTGCATTGATAGCTGGAGCCCGATATAGCAGCGTTAATGAACAAGGCTGAGCTAGGCGCATCCTGCCCGAAGTCCAATTCACTCCACCTGATGCGCTGCGCAGAAACCGCCGCTGAGCTGTAAACAGATGCTGCAGCCGCACAATGAACAGTGTGCAGCTGAGCATGATGGGTTGCATTCTCTAACCACCTGACAATCTCAGAGTTTCTTTGATGAAACTGGTGTCGTGTTGTGTGATAGCTGTAGACTGGATATAGACGTGCATTTACTCACCAGTGTACATCTATGATCTCAGTTCCTCTGATATTACTGACCTTAAAGTCAATATGAAATCAAAATAGACTCTATTTACTTTTTTAAATACACATTCCTGGTCTATCTCAAATGATTCATTGCTGCACAGTACACTAAAGGGAAAAAATGTAATCTTTAATCAAAATATAATGACTTTCTCTTCCTCTAACTAAGCAAAAATAGCTATTTAGACATTGTTTTGAGCAAATTTGTATTTGGTCTGGCTCATTCTAGTGTTTTGTTTTTCCCCTTACAAACTAATCAAGTCCAAATGGATAAAAGTTTTTCTGTGTCATATTGTATATGTTTTGTCATTCATAAATTCATCACGTTTCAGAAATAGATGGGTTGTAACCATTTTTGCTGACCTCAAGAATATTTAGGAATATTAAATGTTCAGAATAGTGTCACTCCGATGCTTTTCTCCAGATCTTTTCGCTGCGTTCACTATGGAAAATTTTGCTGTTGCAAATGTAATATGAGTAAGTGGATAATTTGTGAACAGTTTGTACTGTTAATCTCAACAGATCAGTTAGAATGGATATATTTGGAACTGGGTCTGTTCTTTTCAACAAATTAGTTGAAATGGTTCACTTAACAGTCTGAATAATTGTATTGCAAATAAGTTATTTTCTGAATTGACGTGTGCCATTGATTCACTTCCATCAATCTACCTTTACTAGTACTCATGTCTGACTATTGGCTGTCAAACACCTTGCCTTTTTGGTTAGCCAATGTCCATATTGGGCCACAGGCCTCATACAAGCAACTTAAATTTGAGTCCAGCTCATGTTATTTCACAGTCCTGTTTTTATCTCTTCTCCGCACCATTTTCTGACTTCTACCTCATACTATAAAAGCGGCAAAAAGTTGGAAAACTATTGGTTGTGTTATACAAAGCTGCCTCTGTGCCTGTTATTATCACCAAATAACCTCCTTAATGGTGATTTAAAAACCCCTCTGCTTCACATCCTAATCATCCTTGTCAGATTTATTTGGGGATAATGACCGTCCAGCTGTACATGATCCCTTATATATAAGCTTGGAATCTGTTTTTATATCTACACCTCTATGTGAGAAAATGAGAAAAGGGGGCTTGAAGGAGGAGAAAAAACACAGGTGGACTAGGGGTCATTGCTAGATATCTGACCGAATGTATAACACAGCAGATTTGGTAGCTGAGCATCATGGGAGCAGGCACTTGAAGGAGCCGTGCGCTCATCCTTCATGCGCTGCTGACAGCAGCACTTTGGTCCGCATATGTTCCGTTGCCCTGCCACACCAGGACGCTCCGTCGGTGTCCTACCCTCGGTGATTAAATATGTAGTTAATACAGCGCTATAAGAATATTGAATTACGCCACAGCCGCTGTGACCTTTTTTGAAATTACAGGGCCAATTGTGCGAGACGACCGCAGCACTTTATAACAGGTGCTGGCTGGAACACAGCCTGAAGGAGAATACATTCACACTGCTGATGACCGGCCTGTACTCACTGAACGCCACTGAATCACTAAACAGCAACAATATTACTGCAGTACTTTCCTGTTTATCACTATTTATTGCCGTATCATTATATTCCCTATATTTACGCTGTATCACTATAGCTCCCCTGTGGGCCTTTTACCCAAGACTGAATGCTCCTTTACCTTGTTCTTGAGGTAAGATGCAACTGTCACTGCCTTATCTGATGTTTTTAGATAAGATCAGTAAGATATATATATATATATATATATATATATATTATTTTTTAAAGAAAATAATATTTTTTTGTTCATCAAGGATGCATTAAAGTGATTAAAAGTGATAGTAAAAGATTTCAAATAAACGCTGTTCTTTTTAACTTTTTATTCATCAAAGAATCACAGTTTTACAAAAACGTATCAAAGTTTTACAAAAAAATATTAAGCAGCACAAACTTTTTTCAACATTGATAATAGCCAATGTTTCTTAAGTAGCAAGTTAGCATATTAGAAGGATCATTTGACATTGAAAACTGGAGTAATGACTGTGGAAAATTCAGATTTGCCATCACAGAAATAAATTATATATATTACAATACATTAAAATGGAAAACAGTTATTTTACATAATAATAATAATATTTCACAATATTGCTGCTTTTACTGTATTTGTGATCAAATAAATGTAGCCTTGATGGACAAAAGAGACTTCAAGACATTTGGACACCAAACTAGTGTTGAACGTTAGATTTAATATAGTGACATAATTTTGTTATTTTGATGTATTTTTGAGCTTTTACCCCTGTTATTATACAGCTGTTATAGAGAACGACAGGGAATTTTCACAGTGATGTGTTACTGGATATGGATGTGACACTGACCAGATTTGAACCTCTATTGCCCACATGAGCACCATGGCTCAATGCATTAGAAGCATTTTGTTTTGCACCCATCTGAAATGTTTTCTAATGGTGTCTTAATTTTAGCTTATTCAGTCACAACAACCATGTTTAGCCCCTTTAAATGATGTTTGTCAATGTTCTATTCCAGTTCCTGTTTTTACCCAAGCAAACCATTTTCCCCTGAGGGTTGTAAAAACCAATCACCTCAAAGAAGCAGCGGAGTTTGTCCGATTTCATCCAAGCCATCATCTCCACTTGTTCAGATACACTATTCACCTAAATGATGTGCAATTTAACCGGTAATGTCCGCTCTTGGCACAGGGCGCAGGAAAGCTTTTTACCAATGAGACGGGTACAAATCACACCGCTGAGGGAACGCTTCTCGCAAGGCCCTCACCTCTGAAGAAGAGCAATTGAACATTACTTTGCACAGCACTTTACAAATTGCCTTGTAATTGTGTTTGTTTGAAAAACGTTGATTTCAGTGCCATATTTTCATTTCTCTCTAGTCGGAGACAGGGCCATTATTGAAACACACTGGAGTGGACCGGGGTTGATATAGAGGGAACAAATAGAAAGTTCTACGAAGATCATTAAAGGCTGAAATAAAGTGTATACTATAGTGACTTATCTGTATAGAAATATTTTTGGTTTTACATATTTTATAGAATGTTCTGTGTTCCATGTGTAACACACTTTAGCAGAAGATAGAACCATTGTAACGACCAGTAGCCAAAACCAAAGGGTTTTGAAGTACCCACCTGTCTTGACAGGAATGAACCTTAAGATCAACCCAAACACAGCTTTACGACACGAACATGCAGGAGCAGGAAAGCAACCTAATAGTGCCCGACTCATGCGCGGTAATCTCTCAGTGAAAGCCAGTGAGTTCACAGGCTTTCCTGTAATTGAGAAAAGGATGAAAAGATGAAGGACTATGAGCATGAAGCAGCGTTTCTAAAGTGCTGACAGAACAAACATTTACAGCCCACACACTGGAGTTATCTTGGGAAATCTAATTTTCTAGATAATCAAGAAAGATACCTCAGTATCGTTCTCTCCTGGAGAATTCAATTCTGTTTGTAATCGGTTGAGGAAATCTAGGCGGAAAACATCTTTGTACAGATTCAGATTCGATAGAACATTGATAATATTAGATTATTTTCTCATACATACAAATGACACCAACTGGGAATGTATACATATAAATGACAATATCCAACGGAATTCAATTTGTTGGTTGATTGTATAACATGAAATCGAAATGGGAGTTTCGTTGCTTGTTAGTCTGTTAGTCTTGTGTGGATATTTACATGCTATTGTACTCTTTAAATGAGAAATATTCAGCAAGGATGCAATAAATTGATCAAAAGTGACAGGAAAGACTTTTACACTGTTACAGAAGATTTCTGTGTCAAATAAATGCTGTTCATTTGGACTTTCTGTTCATCAAAGAAACATCAAAAATAAAAAAGTATCCTCGAAAATAGGGCTGGGCGATATATCTCATGCGATATGCGTGGGCATCTCGTCAGTAAAGCCGGTTCCTTGATTAGCGGTAAATCTCCATCACCTGTTTTCAAATGGAGCGGCGTTTAATACACAGAGCCGTAGTTCACTGAGAAGCTACGCAATATCGCTTTCATTATCGCAGATAGATCGCGCCCCGATAATGACGCGATGTTGTAACTAGTCAGTGCTCACGGCTCTGTGTTAAATGCCCGCTTCTCGGCGAAGCAGGTGATGGAGAATTTGCAATCCCCAGGGAGCAGCTGCCTGGCAGATCTCTCACGCATATAGCTCTAATTCTACACACCGGGATCTGCTTTTATTTTTGATGTTTCTTTGATGAACAGAAAGTCCAAATGAACAGCATTTATTTGACACAGAAATCTTCTGCGATATGCGCATGCATATCGCATGAGATATGTCGCCCAGCCCTACTCGAATATATTAAGCAGCACACTGTATTCAACATGGATAATAATAAGAAATGGCTGCTGAAAATTCAGCTTTGACATATAAATTTAGAAATTATAAATAAAAGAATAAATTACTTTTTAAAATATATTCAAATATAACATTTTACAATATTACTCAGCTTTTACTGTATTTTTAATCAAATAAATGCAGTCTGGATGAGCATAAGAGACTTCTGTCAAAAACTTTAATGTTTTCTGTTTGTATGTTACAGGTTCAGTCATTCAATCTCAATTTGTTTGTTTTTTTTGTGCAAATGCATGTATTTTTATGAAATAATTGGTTATTGGGCTGCTTCACCTGGCCATGCTAATTTCCACTCCTTTTCAGTTTGGCCTGTCAATCGTTTGATGAAAATCATTTTTGGATGAGATATGACACACATCAGCCAAAAGCAACAGCCACTCACTCATCTCGCTATGGAAGCTGATATTCAGCCATCACACAATTTTTCTCTTTTCCATCTCTCCATCGACGTACACCCTGCGGACTCTCACCGTCTCTGTCAGCTCCCAGCAGGCTCTCTGCCGAGCGATGATGACTTATTCCTCGTAGCATTTGTTGTGTCTATAGCAATGACGTGCTTGTTAAATCCTGAACCTTGTTTACCACAAGTGTACGGTTTGCGAACGTACTTGAAATATCAAAGCAAAGTGACAAAAATGTCCTCGGTTAACTTCTCGGCTTCGGCAAAACGGTCCTGCCAAGCCAGTCAGCATGAGTCAGCTCCATATGTCTGTTGATAATATCTGAAAATACAGCACATGTTGTAGATTTGAAAGCATCAGACTCTGTGTCTACCATGGTTTATCTGTCATTGTTGTCAGAGATTTCAAAAATAATATATTTAAAGGAACGATTAACCAAAAAATTAACCTTCTGTCATCATTTACTCACTCACAGAGGTATCATAAGTGGTCTATGACTTGTGCAATGTTCTGAAGTCATGAAAAATATCTGAATTTTCAATTGTGAGTGAATTATTCCTTTAAAAGCCACGAAAGATGGTTTTCATTAACTTTTTTTTTTTTTTTGGTCTGTGTCTTTGTCTTCCATCAAACCTCACCCGGTGCAAACAAAGGATGGACAGGTTAGACAGGACTCTCCACAGGGCTGCGATAGGAAATCCATGAGGCTACGTGCCAGGGTGGAAAATGAGATTCCCTGTCTATACAAGCCATTCAGCCTCATCCAAATATCATGTTTCAGAACATTTATGCCTATTTATTTTGTCAGAGATGTAGGTGTTCTCTTTCTATCATTGCTGCTCATTTAGTTTTTGTGTGTGGTCTGAGATTGCCGTAATTTGCGATTTTCTGAAGAGGCCCACATCCTTAGTACCACTCGCTGTTTCCCAGCATGCATTCATCCTTCTATGCATCTGAAAGACTCTGTGGAATATGAAAGAGAGCGTGGAAAGGAAATGTAAGGAATTTTGTATTACCCTGATGCAAAGACCTGCATGAATTTCCATGCTTGTTTAGGCTGGTGGACAAACATAGTTATTCGTTGTTGTTTTGACTCTATTTTTTATGTGGACCACAATTTTTTTGGTTGTTTTTTTGTTTAAAGATTATTCTTGCCTTTCTTTTTAATATAATAGAAGTGAATAAGGACTTTGACTGTCAAGATCCACAATGACAAAAAAGCATCATAAAAGTGGTCCACATAAGTCTTTTGAAATTATGTGACAAAAAAGCATTTATGTAGTCTGCATGAATCAAGTATTTCCAAAAACTGTGCGAGGAACTCTGAAATGTTATTGGTTGCTGATGATCTCTCCCAGTAGGCTATTAACGAATCATTCTTAAAGTTGGATCTTTTTTAATGAATCAACTGATCCAGTTCACACTGTGACCAAATCATTTGCTGCATCCAAAATCATAATTCCCTACTATTTAGGAGGTGAAAAATTGCATATAGAGTATGCATGAAAATAATTTTTGAATGGCACTGAAGTGACGCAACAGATGCTGGTAGGTCACGTGACCTTCTAAACATGATTCATGTAGTATGTCCGGATTATATTCCTACACTGTAAAACCGAACAGTGAAATGAATTAAATGAAATGAGTTAGTTTCGCGCAAATAATAATGAAAGTTCATTGGACTTAATTGAAATAAGTTCTGTAAACTCAAAATGTTGTTATAGTAAGCAAAAATGATTGAGTTTTCTAGTTCCCAGCATGCTTTGCATCAGACAAGGAAAATAAATGTTGAAATTAAGTGTTATTTTGTGTGTTTTTGTGCAAGATTAACATAGGGAGACAGAAGTTAGTACTTAAATGTTGTGTTATGTTAGGATTTACATAGGTTTCTGTTATGTTGGTTTTGTAGTGTTACCATTGTGGTGAAAAGTAGAGCCTTTGGTTAGGTTTAGGATGGACAGCAAAATGTTAAGACTACATATATTGGATGTTGTTTGACTATTTACATGCAAATGTATAGTGAGAGTCTTTTTGTTAACTACATCAGTACGTGCTGGTGTGCTTTTCTTTACCAGCACTTAGATATGAATGAAAAGAGAAAGATCGGGATGAATGTGACGTTTATGAAAGCAAGTTGTATATAATTGTCATAGTGAAGAGTGGGGTGGGACCATGGAAGCGAGGCTTGTCTCAGCCCCACCCCACTTGTCATAAAAAATTTTAAGCTCTACTAACTTAAAAAAATTGAGTTCGTTTACTCACATGTTTTGAGTATTCTTAACTTATCAGGTTTTACAGTGTAATATAGGCCTATAACCTATGCTAATTTTAGCAGTTGCAAAGGAATTATTCAAAAGATGTACTTACTCAGATATTCGATTATGGATGCAGCCACTGAGTTTAACTTAAGAACTGGATCAGTCCATATATGTGAGCACATAATTTGTAAACTGGATCAATTGGTTCATTGAGAAGATTCAACTCATAAGAATGATTCATTAATGAATCAGACATTGCTTTCTTGATAAATTTCAGTGAATAATGGCTTAAACTGTGGTATTTTCTTATTAGTTGACTTCAGAAGACTTGGAATGTAGCATTCAGGTCATGAGAACTGCATTTTGTGGAATTTTTTTTTTTTTGAGTCCGACATCCACTTTCCTCATTCGCTATGGTGAAGAGTTTCAAGAAAAAATTACAATGAGAATCCTATGGGTTTGAAAATGCATGTAATGTTGTTTTGTTGTCATTTGTTTGTGGAAGCCTAAATATACTGAAATTGCTCTTCTAATCTGTGCTTTTAGACAGCTATTATCTTAGGATCGTTTGAATGAAATTGTTTGTCCATTTAAAGCGTTTCGTGGTCTTCAGACTTTCTTAATTATTGGTTTTATTGACTTAGCAAGAAGTCCACCACCCACGCAAACCATCTGGTCATGTGATCATGTAGTTGTAGAGTTTTGAATCTTTTCCAGTTAGCTGATGAGTGAAGCACATTGATCCCTCTGCGAGGGGATTCATGAATATGTAGTGTTATTCCAGCTCGGCTCCTTTCTTAAGTGCGACATTTAGCGCTGCTTTTCAAAGAATTGAATGATGCCAGTTTCCATTTCTATCCGTCTTTCTCCTCCTCTCCCGGGTGAGATATTAAAGATGATCTCCAATTTGGCAGCTCTCTTCCTTTTTAAAAGAGAAGCTATTTCAATCCTTTCATTTGTCAATCACAGCTCCGCCACGTCCGGGCCAGGAAATAATTGTCCGCGTCTCTCCTCTTCCCTGGAGTGGCCGAGCGCTTTTGCATGAGAAAAGAGAGCGAGCGGAGGAGGAGGAAAGGAGAGGTGAGGCTGGAATAGATGCGCAGCTGCATTGTTTTCATCACTAGATTTTTGTTTACCATGCCAGGAGAGTCTCGGTCCGCCGAGGCAATCAGTGAGAGTGTCTTCTTACATTTACGGGAGGGTTTCTGTGTGTGATGCTGAAGCTTCTCTCACTTCAACACATTAGCTGTTAGATTTCACCTTGTGTCGTAGCTGCTACTCTCTTTCTTGTTGTTATTGGCTGAATATAGATGAATTTTAGTGATCCAGTATGACTGTGTGAACAACATAATGCCATATTTTGATAAATTGCAGTATTCATGGAATTAAAGGGATAGTTCACTCAAAAATGAAAATCATTTACTCATCCACAAGTTGCTCCAAACTTGTATGAGTTTCTTTCTTTTTTGATGAATGTTGGTTGATGGTAGATATTATTTATTTATTTTTTTCCATACTAAGTCAATGGTTATCAGCAGCTGTTTGGTTTACCGCATTATTCAAATTACCTTTTATGTTCAATGGAAGAAAGTAAGTCATACAGGTTTAGAACGACACGGGGGTGAATAAATGATGACAATTTTCATTTTTTTTTGTGTTTACTATTTAAGATAAATCATGTTGCTCTAAAACTGTAATCATTCCCCATTAATTTGATCTTTAATGTCTTTTAATGTATGCTGTTTCATTTGGTCATGGTAGTAGCATGGAAATTACACACTTATTTCACAAAATATGTTACTATTTTCATATTAATGAGGAACAGAATGTACTAATATGTGAAAAAAGACACAGACTATCATTCAAAAGTTAGGTACCAGTAAGATTGTTTTTATTTCAAATAAATGTTTATTTGAGCTTTCTATTCATTAAATAATCCTGAACAAAATGTGTCAAGGTTTCTGAAAAATTATACTGTTTTCAAAATTGAAAATAATGATTTTTTTTTTTTGATCGCCAAATCCGCATATTAGAATGATTTCTGAAGGATCATGCTGAAGACTGGAGTAATGACGCTGAAAATTTAGCATTTGATCACGGGGATAAATTACATTTTCAAATATAATCAAATAGAAAAACAGTTATTTTCAATTGTAATAATATTTCAAAATTTTCCTGTTTTTATTAAATTTTTGATCAAATAAATGCAGGCTTAGTGAGCATGTAAGTCAGTGATATTCAAAAATATTAAGAAATCCTAATAACGCTAATGCAACTGGAGCAATTCAAGCGCAAATGCCATTGAAATGCTAAAGCTAGTTGCAAAAATCGAAAAGAGTTGACTCAATCACCCTTTTTTTATTTATTTAGTTGTTTCATATGTGACCCTGGACCACAAAACCAGTCTTAAGTCGCTGGGGTATATTTGTAGCAATAGCCAAAAATACATTGTATGGGTCAAAATTATCGATTTTTCTTTTATGCCAAAAGTCATTAGGGTATTAAGTAAAGATCATGTTCCATGAAGATATTTTGTAAATTTCTTAC
>JAFVLL020029433.1:0-11245 GCA_021397915.2 Tor tambroides | reverse complement strand
TTCTGTGCAATTCAAAGTGTGCTACACACAGGTGAGTTGGCCTGTACAAACCACCTGTAGTAACACACTCTCCTCTATGCGCACTAGACACTTTTCAAACTCTGCTGTGTATACACAATCCTACAAAAGACTCAGCAATTATATGTATGTTTACATGCTCGTGCACTACAGATCATCTCGTACTGTTCCCCAGCCAGCTGCTTGACTCGCAATGTTTCTCTCTACACATGTACAGTATTTATGTGAAGCATTCGTATAATTTGTATTTGTTATTTTTATTTTTTTTATTTATTCATTTTTTTATTAATTTTTTTAAAATATATTTTCATATTTAGTTTGTATAGGGTAAACCTTTATATATAGTATACTTAGTCAAAATCTGTCAGTAGGTTAGTTGTGTATAGGTTTATAGTGTTTTACTTCATTGTTGTATGTCTGTATTTATGTAGCACCGTGGTCCTGTGAGGCACGACATTTCGTTCTACTGTATGTCCCCACATGTCGCGGAATGACAATAAAGCTCAACTTGAACTTGAATTTGTACTTTAAATAGTTGGTGAACACCACAGTGAAAAAGTTTTAAACTTTTAAATACTGTTCCGTAACAAAGTAACCTGTTAAAAAGTATTCTTAAAATTCATTCTGAAAATCCAAATAATTCATAAGGAATTATTCACATTTTGAAGTCTCCACAATTACAATATTGCGCATATTCATTATCATGATATATTGTATTATCAAATAACAGCACGTCTACTTGTCTTATGATGCAATGCAATTTTGTGATCTTTCTCATCAGGGTGTAAACGCAAAGGCAAAAAAAACTCACATCATGGAAGCCATGGAGAGAGGGATAAACATGTTAATACAACATAACAAAGACACAACAGCAGCAGAGGTTGAACAGCATCTAGACAAGGAGCACATGGCCTGGGAGAGAGTACCAGCAGGCAAGACTGGATCTGGAAAGAGCAAGTCTTGAATTTGAGATGAAGCGTCAGGAAGCTGAAGACAGGCGTGCTCGAGATACCAAGCAATTCATGGTTCAAATTCTGCAAGTGCTTAGACCTGCAGTGCCATAGTATGGACCCTCAACTTTGTTTGCACAATATCAGCATCCAGCTCAGCACTATTATCCATCTGATCCATTTGCTAAGCCACGCACCAAAATCCATCAACATCAGTTTTCCAAGATCAACATTCACTGTCTGACCAAAGAAATGACCACTAGTTTTTTCTGGACATTGTTTTTTGCCAACATTATTGTGCATTTGCACTTGTTTGTACAAGTTTAAAGAACTGTTCTAGGAACAATAATGTGAAAATATAGGATTTATGTTTTTGCACAATGCAACGTTTACATTTTTGCACTTTAATGCCTAATGGTGAAACTTCAGTATGTTAAAATCCAGTTTACGTTAAAAGTAAAGAGACAAATTCTAGTTCGATATGTGTCATAAGTTTTATTTGACATATAAATTTTAACTTTTTTTGTTCAAACAAAAGTTTTGTTCTTGCAAAAGAGCTATTTACAAAGATTATTCAGATGATACAGAAAAAAATAAAAATAAATAAAACTGCCAAAATATTTAGCAAAGATGTGTTTAATCACATTGCACACATCAACAGTCACTGCTTTTCAGAAACGTACCATACTAATGCTTCACGGATTTGCTCCGCAGTAGAGCTGGCCTGGTCAAGCTGCAGGGGTGTACCCTCATCATCTGCATGTTCCTGCTCTGTGTCTTCCTCCTCAGGCATCTCTGCTGTGCTCTGCTCCTGTGGGAAATCCAGCTTCCAAGACTCACAAAAGTTGTGCAACACAATGCAAGCTGCAACAACAAACAATGTTTTTAGTTTGACTGTCATTGCACTTCATTAGGCAGCGCCATCTGCCCTTTAGACGGCCAAAAGCATGTTCCACAAGAATTCTTGCCCTACTCAGACATGCTTCGAATTGCAGTTGGGACCCTCTTGCAACTCCTTCTGGGAACAGTTTCATGACATTATGAGTGAGGCTATAGGCAGAGTCAGCCACAATGTCAGCACAGGAATGTCAATACCTTGTATTGTCTTGGTGAGTGGTGGAAAGCATGTGCCATTTTCCAGCTTTGCATGTAGTTTTGAGTTGAAAAACAAAAGAGTAGTGGCACTTCCCTGGCCAGCCAACATCAAAATCTTGAAAAATTTACTGGTGGTCAACCAAGCCCTGTAGTATCACGCTGTACCACCCCTTTGTGTTTGTGTGTAATCAGTGTGAAAAAGCTGGATGGGAATGTGTGTTCCATCCAGGGCCCCAGCAGACATGGGAAACCATGACTTCTCTTTAAACCCTGTGATTATGGTCTTCACATCTTCTTCACTTTTTGGCATTCCAATAAACTTCCTTTTCAGTTGGTAGAGACCCTTACACACCTCCCAAAACATGCAGTGCTCATCCCAATTCCAAAGAGGTTTGCAACATCGTGGAATTCAGTGTTACTTACTAACTTGTAAAGTGTCAGAGCAACCCATTTTTCCAAACTCACTGTGGTCTTCATTGTTGTGGTTTGCTTTGGCAAACAAGGACGAAGAAGGTCATGGAGGTTTAAGAAGGCCTCCTCTAGGATTCTGAGTTTAAGGTACCACTCAGTTTGCCCAAAATTCTGCAGCACATCTGTCTCCCAGAAGGTGCTGGTGTGCTCCTTCTCAGCACTTGGTGCAGGTGTCATGCTGTAAACTATATAAAAGTATATTTCAGGTATATAACTTTAAAACTGCCATTGAACACAATTCATGAATTGTGATCAGATGTATTTTGAAATGTAACTTATTTAGTGTGTTGTAAACATTTTATAAAAAATTGTAATAAAACAAAACAAAACAAAACATAAATTTAACATGAATTTATAGGACTGTGTTCTTATAATAAACCCACAGGAATAAAAACATTTTAACTTATATAATTTTCACGTTATGTAACTGAGTGCAGAGATTAAAGTAATCTTACCTGAAACTGATATTACAGCAGCCAGTCGTAACAGTTTACGTGATTGGGCTCTTCTTGTTGATTTAATATTTTTATTTCTTCGCAGGGAACCAAACACATCTACATCCATTATTGGTGCGCAGAAAGCAGACACTTGAATACCGGCGCGCTAGCGAGAGATTGTACGGTAGTTTACGTTGACCAAAACACACAAGAAAAAGTATTTTGGAAAAAACATTTTTGCCAATGACAGACATTCGCATTCGGATGGGATTAGATTTCTTTGAGGACTGCTGAGTTTGCTGAAAAACAGTAGGTAATTTGCTCTGGAATTATTACAAAGGTTGTGTGAGAAAAACAGACATGGCAGATTCGGACGGGATTAAAGTAGGTCTGTGAAACAGAAACTCCCCCCTGTAAATCTAGTCCCATCCAAATAGGGTTTAAGAATGAAGATTCGCTTAGACCACACAGATGCTGACACAAACTGGTATGGTTTAATAATGACGAGGTGCCTGGCCCCGTTTTTAACCCCTTTGCTGTCACGCCCATTTTCAGCATGGAGACACATATGACATACCCAACATAAAAAGGTTGCTGCTCATGAGTCTTTCTTACTAGATGCATAATCAACATATGTTCACAAAGCTGACACGTCAAAGTTTACTGTTCAAGAATCAGAATTACTCAGACTGTTATGATAATAGAGATATATAAGCTCAAACATGAAAACAAAAAATAAGTTGCTTGTAGGATATGATTTTAGAAACACAATGAAACTAAAGCCACAAGTCTACTAATGCTTCATTTTAAATTTCAGAACATAATCTCTAAAACTGTGAATTTTATGAAACATTTTCTAAGACCATGTCATGTGTGTTTTTAGAGAAGGCTAATAAAATGCTAATAAAATTGATTTATGACCCCTGTAAGCTGTCTCCTCATGTTTGGCTCAGCAAACTGCCCCATTCATGTCTCTATTGTTCTTACCCGACGAAACTTTCACACCTCCGCCAGGTTTGAGACATAATCCTCATTATTCCTTTATCATTATTCTTTTGTTTTATTCAGCCATTATCAGCCTTTATTCTGGCTTTTCAAAGTTTACCAAGCCACATCACTTCAATCCCAGTATACATTTACCCAACTATTATCAGAAGTCTTTCTAAAAAAATACAACAAAACATTTTCTTGCAACCTTGCTTGAATTATGATGACAAAATACATCATGAAGCATAACTGCAGCTGTTCTGCAGCTGCATTAGAGCTAACATTAGCATCAAGCTACATAAGACAATTTATTTATTTTCACACTTATTTGATATAAAGTCTTCTTCTGACCAGAATAGGTACCAGGTTTTAATATCACTTTTGCTGTTCTATTTGTCTTACTATGCAATTTATCCATGGAAAAGGATCTTTCAATTTTACAGAGGTTTCATACATTGTATACTTTTTTTTTGTAATGTATTTCTGACATTCTCCTTCAAAAACTAACATAGGGTTTTGAAGTTTCATGATGGGTTTATTTTCAATTTCAGTCTTTCTGGCAGTTACGCTTACTTGTGTTGGGTCAACTTTATATTCTCTATTATCTATTTTTACATGCTCTTGATGCGTTTGATAGCACCCATGTTTTTCTCCAGGTCCTACATATTCTATTCCACTTTTTCTATGCCAAATCCATATTTTTCTTATTTGAGTAATGTTAAATATTTCCCTTCTCAATCTACATTTTACCATTGTATTTGTTCCTTGTGTGTATTTTCCCACTATTTCTGTACATTGGCTACATTCTTCTAAAGTAGACTTTTTGCAGTTTAACACTTATATCTCTACTATAGTACAATTTGCAACTTCTTGTATGTAAATTTGGTCCACTACTATTAATTTGGTTGCAAAATCAACCAAAGGCCATATCCCTGCCAATGTTATGGTCCTTATTACTAAAGTTACTAGTAATACTGGTTTGGGCAGGCACAGTTCTTTCAATTTCTTCATTTTTTTTGCCCAATTTTCTCATTTATCTCCATCATCCAATTTCATGGTTCCTGAAAAATAAAACAAAAACAATTAATGGGAGTTTTCCGGGGACCCCCTCCATCCCCCTTTTCAACAGTCATGTCTGACTCAAGAATAACCCTGCCCGTTATTCCCGGGCCAGTTCCATTTCAACCGCACGGGCGAGTATTTCGGGTTGTGGTGTTGTGGTCAAATTCATGACTACCTTAATCATCAGAGTCAGTCTGTGTGTTGGTAGATCTTCTGTTTCTCCTTCCGTAATAGGTTTTTGTTCTGTAGGTTTTGCACCTTTCTTTTTCTGAGGGCTATCCCCTTCCAGAAGTCTGTAGGCACACATGACACCCTGCCAACTTTTTCAATTATTCTGTTTGACCAACATTCTTCGTCAATTTGTCCAAACTGGCATCTCAAACTTTTGGTGACATTATTTGTTCTCCATCACCATTTTCCATTAGTACTTTAGCAATGGTTGCAATTGACCAGATTATCCGTTTTAGGGCCTTTAGCATTCTATCCATCTCTCTAACTGCCTTCCTCATATAAGAGTAACCCTCCTGGAATATAGCCTGCTTACCAGACTTTGTCCATCCTTCTGCCCCAGCTATGCTTTTGGCTGATGGAGATCTGCTTGCTGACCTCATTTGACCATAAGTTAAACTGCGTCCTCTGATTACTTTTTGATCCCACTAATTGTCTGCCTCTTTCTCTGCTGCAAGGACTTTTGTGTTTGATCCCTTTAATATTAACTTCAGGCCAATCGTTATTTATTTGATGTAACAATCTTTTTAGCTCTAACTTGCCTGCTCTCTTATTTCTCAATCTTACTTCTCTAAGATCATCTTCTGATGACTCACTACTGTCGCTGTCTGTTGTTTCCTGCTCATCTGAATCTGACAGCCATTCTCCTGACCCCTGAGAATGGTATTCTGTCATTTTACATTCAAAATCCTCACTAAATGGTGCAGTAGGTCGTGAGTAGGGATGGGTATCGTTAGGGTTTTAACGGTATTACTACTCTTACCGATACTGCTTATCGATCCGGTACTTTAACGGTATTCTTATCGGTACTTTTTGTTTATATACATATTGTAGGTCCTACATATACATACATACAGCACATATAAACAAAACAAATTAAGAGCTTAATGTAAATTAAAAATCACTGATATGAATATAAAACATCAATTTGTAAATGCACCAGTGTGCAAAATGACTGCACATGTATATGTATAGGCATTACATATACATTATGTATATAATATAAATAACAGAGGTGTTTTATATACATAAGATAAGATACAGTAAGAACATAAACAATGGAAAAAAGTAAAACAAACTTAAGAATATTTATTAAAAAAACAAATGAAATAAACAGTGCTTTCATTTTTTAATGGCGGTCTACTAACATTACTGTTCAGGTAAGTAATATTGCCTACTAAATAAATCTAATGAAATAACCAATACTAAAATAACACTGCATAGTTTTCACTGTATAATTTGATTGATTAATGCTTATTAAAGTAGGTATTCAGATTAAGAACTGAGTTATTTTCTCTTTGCATTTTGTTGATGGCCCAATATTCAGAGGGTGACTGCATATAGTATATTGACACACATCGGATTTTCTCCCAGCTGTTCAAGTCCAGGCAAACCGTGTTTGTGTAAAGTACAAACTGATTGTCTGCCAGCAGGAGCGCGTGAAGGCGGTAGAACTAAGCGGTTTCCCCAGTGACGGCTGTAATCAAATCGCATCGCTGATGACTACTGTCAGATAAAATGAAAATGCCATCAAAACTTTTCTGAAGACAGTCGGTTCCCGAGATACATTCATATAAAACACCTATGCAGCGTTTTGATTTTGAAACGTGTAGTGCTCATGTTTATTCAACGAAGTCAAACGCCTCAAATAAATCAATGTATGGGAAACACTAATAATGTATATTGAAATATCGGAAATGTGTTAAAAATCATATCACCGTTAATAAAAAAAAATTATATCACATACATAATGACATCGACAACAATCACCGATTGTGCTTATTCTGACGTTAAGTTTGAGTTTTAGTGAGGAACGAATGTGCGCCACTGTGAAGGGAAAGTTGCGCAAGACAAAACGCGGATACTTAGTAAAAGCTTTACCTCATATATTCTTTTTATGATCCTTAAAAGCCCAAAATCGAAATCAACAATAAAATTGCCTTTATATCACAACCACAGGCCTTAAGTGTAAGCAGACGTTTGAATGTTTAATTCTCTCTTCTCTATCATCATCATAATTAAACAGGGCTTTCACCCTGTGCGCTCTGTAGCTCCTCCACGTGACCACGATCTCCTCGTTTGAATTGCGTATAGCAAAAACGCATCAGACAAATGTCCTAATATTATTGCAGAATATAAACAGCTGGCAACTTTGGAGAGATATAATTTGCAAAATAATGTCTATAGAACAATAATAAATGTATGTTTATTTTCTTAATTTATCCAGTACCGATAGCAGAACCGTTAACATCAGAGCTTATTGATACTCCGGTCTTTCATAATTTAGCACCGGGACCGATTAAATACCGAGCCTCGGTACCCATCCCTAGTCGTGAGGCGTTTATTCATTCTGATAGTCCCAGTGTTTCCTCATATCTCTTTTTGTCTCTTAATTATATTCTTTATTTCCTCTTGTTCTCTCTCTTTAACAATAATGTTTTAAAGTTACTTGGTTTTCTTGAGACATTTCTATTATTCCAGCTATAAGACCTTCTACAACTTGACTCATTGGAATCATATGTATTTCCCTGTTTCCTCTACTCACAGCTTCCCTAATTATTTCTTATTAACAATCTGCTCTCTTCTTCAGCTTATTCTTTACTACTTGGCTGTGTGTTACAGTCAGTCATTATAGTATGTGCTATACTCTCCCATTTTGGAGAACCTCTAGTAATTCTAACTGTTCCAGTTTGTTGAGGACCTAATCTGAACCTCATATTCTCTATTTCCTTAAGAGTTTCTTCCCCTAAACCCCCAAAAACTGTTCCAGCTATTCCTGATCCTTCAATCATCTGTGGATTTCCATTTACTACCACCACACCTCCTGAGGTATTCTCTGTCCAGCCTTCATACATTCGGATCATTATCCGCTGTAACTGTATTTCTGTAATAGCCGACCGAGGTGGGTGTGGGTCTGCTACTGTGACTACACTATCTCTGTCATCATCTACGGGTGGTAAAGCAAGCAGGAACTTATGTGCATTTTGAAAGTCTGTCATTGCCTCTCTGTATATCCTAACCTTTTCCATATTAGGAGTCTTGCCTGAGACTTCTTCAGTTTTTTCCCATTCATAGTGTACAGTTTATTTTGCCCAGGTTCTTTTTACGAACCGTGCTCATAATTCCTTCTGCCTCTGAGGTTTTACACTGTATAGTCACTTCCTGTTCATAGTGGCTTCCTATTTCTAGGGCCCATTGTATGACTGCTTGGCTGACTTCTGACTCTTGAAAGTCTCCTCTCTGTAGTCCATCCATACTTGGTAACCATAAAAGTATCTGACCTGGCTCTGTTTCCTGGACTGAGATTTCTTCCCTCAAGGCTCTTTTCTCCCAGGCTCTTACCCTGTGGATTTTCTCTGGGCTTTTTTACCTTTCATAGTAGAGCATCCCCTACTTCAGGTTTTTCAACTCTCTAGCCCCTCTAGACCCCTCTAGGTCTCACGGGTTGCAACCCCGTTTCCTGGCCCTTCAGTCCTTTCTCTGGACTGGAACTTGAAGACTCTAGACTTTCAACTTAAAACTCAAACCTCAAGCCCTGCAGCTGGGCGCCATGTTACTCGGTGTGTCCTTTAGTCCTACACCTTTAACCCTATGATTATTCAGGTAGGGTAAGGATAGTCGAATCTTGCCTAAACCATGAAGCACTCACCCGCCCGCAGGTTGAAGTCCTTCAGGAATGACGTAGAAGACTCCCTTGTGGTTGTTCTTGTTTGAGGCTCAGTTTGTAGTTAAAAGCAAAGTCTCACGAGAGGCAGTAGTAACAATAAAATCTCATTTTATTGGTTACAATGCAAAGCAGTTAATGCAAAAATAAATCTGCTTAGCAATTCACTCGGCCAACAGTGAACTCACGGACACAAACTCGTCAATTCTGAACTTACCCAGAGGATGCAGAGCGGTTATAATACCTTTAAGTGAGCTGCGTCTGCATACTCATAACAAAAAGTGTATTTTTTCCTATAACCGCGAGAGCTACACCGTGTTAAGCCAGTGACAGTCAGGAATCCAAAGTCTCCCTCATGGTGTTCCCCATGGTTCATCCATTAGTGCTTGGTATGATCTGTCCTGAACGCAGATTGTCGGAAATACCACTACACATTAATCTACTTGAAAAAATGATTTCAGAAGAGATCAGAATAAATCAAATATAACAATTTATTATTAGTCAGGTAAAAACGTGTCATGCCAATTATATAATTAAACAATAAGAAGCCAATTCAAAAATAAGAAAATACATAACATCAGTTGTTTAAAGATGAATCTAAGAGTAAAAATGTATACCTGACTTCAGGAAGATACATAGTATGGAGCATATGAAATACACTCCACACTACGGGCTGATCTGGCTACAGAATCGCAATGACTGATTTGCAACTTTCCCTTAAATACTACCAGAACAAAGGACCATAAACATTTATTCTCGGCCCCTCACAGATTACATCTCTGTATGGAGAATGAGAAGCCTCTGTAGGAGCTGTTCCCGTGCACCAAATGGTCACATCTGGTGTAGAGCAATGTTTATCAGATTTTGAAAGGAGACCGCCCACAACAGAAGTACAGAATTCACTTAAGTTTTCAATATTTCTCATAATATATGGGACTACTGTGAAATTGAGACCAGTTTACCAACCTTTAAAATGAGACCAAACATGAAAGGGAAAAAACAACATTGACAAAATATAACATTTGTGGCATATGGATATTCTTGCTTTTTGGGGAAGAAGAGTGAGGGAGGAGAGGCAGAGAAGGGGGTCGTAAATGATCAAGGAGATAAGTTTGGTCAGGGTGGTGTTGTTTGTTCTCTTTGGAGATCTCTTCTCCAGATTAGTTTTATGGCTTTATTGCATGGCATCTGTGAGTTCCTGAGTTTTGGCTTCATGAGGAGTTAATTTCATAAAAGGAAATAATTTCATTCCCTACACTAGTAGTTGGGGTTGCAACATGCTCTCTTCACCCCTGTGTACCTCTTGTCAACCTTTGTGGTTGATTTCATAGCATTAACTCATAAGCCTGTCTTTCACAACTGTTGCTTACTCATTCTAACAAAGCAAGTTTTGCAATTGCAAGCATCTTTTTCTCAAAACATATGGCATTAACTTAAAACAAGTAAATAACATAACTTTGAAACAGGTAAATAGCAATATCATTTTTCATATCCAAAACAACATGTAAATATAAATTTGTTTATCTGCACTACAGTAATGTAAACATGTAAATATAAATTACTTGCCATTTATTTTTGTCTTACACAAATTAAAAATTATTCATATACATGTGCTATTGTATGTTCAAAGTCACATTTTTCATCAAAAAATAAAAAATAAAATAAAATAAAAAATCTACAAGTTTTTTGCCAAATAATGTCTCAATTACATCCTGTAGAGCATGTGGCGCTTCAGGAACAAGGACTTCGTGGATAGCATCTGGAACTGCAACAGGCGCATCCCAGGCTATTCCAAACGTGCGTGAATCCTCCTAGAGAACACAGATTAAACTTAACCACATGATAAAGATTTGGTCACTAACTTGTTGGTAGTTATAGTAATTATTTATATGTAATGATATAAATATTTTTGGATTATTGTATTTATGTGAAAAGCAGTTATATTTTAAAAGCTAAGCTGAATTTAATCATAGATCTCTCTAAAATAAGTGAGATCTATGTTTACTGTGTACTGAATCTGCTGGAGACCCATAACTTGGCCAGCTAACCACATCTGATTCGGGGACCTGTTCCCTTCAGTGGAAAGGGAATGGTTGTCCCATGTCCTCATAAATAACTGAAGATGATGTTTCAGCCTTGGTAGCATCAAGTATTGAAGGCAGATCAAGTGAAGATCCTAGTCAGGATCCAACTGTGAAAGTTCTTCAAGATGTCAGAAGGCAGCATAATAGTTACAAAGGACGCAGCGCCACACATCATGCCACAGCCGCTCGATTTGCTGGTTATGGACACTTTTTCCAGTGAAGCTGTTACGTTCTATAAAAACAAAAGTT
>JAFVLL020029432.1:0-56181 GCA_021397915.2 Tor tambroides | reverse complement strand
AATATTAAAAATATACTGTCTTTATGTTGTTTGTACATTGTACATTTGAAGATTGAATGCAAAATTATTGCAATATAAAAGTATATTTAATAACTAATGTTAGGTGGAATTAATCGCGATTAATTTTAGAAAAATGTGCGATTAATTAGTTAATTTTTTTAATCGATTGACAGCACTAATATATATATATATATATATATATATATATATATATATACACACATACACACACACACACATATACATATATAGTTACTTATATAAAATAAATAAAAGTAAAAGATACATAATATATAAATATATTTTCAATAAGTTTTAGTTACTTATATTTGATACTTTATATTCACACTATATTTGGACTATATTAATTTGTTTATTTTTTATTTATTTATCTATTTATTTATTTTTCTGCACAAGAGATATTCAGAGAGACGCCAACAAGTTTTCAAACTGTATTCAGATATGCCAAGATAGCAAAGTCTGCAATCAAAATTCAGAGATCTCAATTTCACTTCTCATCTAATCAACAGAAGTGTTCAGGAAAACCAAGTCATTGTTTTTGCATTTATGTTTGTGCCGCTAGTGTTCAGCTTTAAATGAAACATAATTGCGAGCTCAATTAAGTCTTCTGAGCAACATCAACAAAATGTTCCTCTGTGCCGCTCTCTCGGGGACAGAAACCTCCTCATGCGAAATCACAAACAGTTGACCTTGCTCCCACACATCTGTATCTTCAAATGCATCACTTTCTTTCTCAGTCATATCTCTCGCTTTCTTCCTCTCTGTGTAGGACAGGAACCTTCTTATATACGTCACAGATACACCACAGTACATGGCAACAAGCAAAAGCAAGTGAGCCGGCATTCATAATATGACTCCACAAACGGTCTCCATGATGGCTGTATTGATCTGTGATAGTCACAGCTATAATGAGCAAAGCACTTTGCCCCGACCCCTCGCAGTCTGAGCACAATGAAGGGGCCCCTTGCCTCGCTGACCCCTTCATAACACACTGAACTCAGTGACCCTGCTTTGACTCTCGCTCTTGGAGTCGAACTTTAATAACCTGGAGGAGAGACTGCTCACATCGCCTCCAACAGCGCAAAATGATTTCAGCTCAGGGATTAATACTGAACATTCATCAGCAATTTCAGACACTTTGGACATTTTCCTCTCATCCGAAGACTGACTTAGAGGACATCTGCTCTAGCCTGAGAGGACGAGGGGTTATTATGCCCTTATCTGTCAGAGACGCTCATAAAAAAGCCAAAAGATGCACGAGAACAATTTAGTCGTACGATATATTGGTGATCACATCAGTCCAACCAAATCAATATTGGAAACAGAAACAAGTTATTGCTTATTTTTGCCAATTTAAGCCATATAGATCAGTATCATCAGCATCATAGAAGCATATCTTATGCTTTTCCTATTTAAATTGTGTACTTTTTTTAAAACACAATGTGTAGAGTTGTGTTTGAGGCATTCAAAATTCAAAAATTGGAATTTGAAAAATGTGAAAACTAATACATGTCGCCATACTTTCACCAGTCGATTAATACATTAAGATTGTTTTGTAATACTTTGTCAGAAATGTTATGTTAAAATACGGAAATGAAGCATTATCTAATTAAATATGCACTAACTTGCATATTTTTCCAGATTATAAATCCAAACACTGGATAAAGCCAAGTTTTAACCATGTTTTTAGGAATAAAATGTTATATAAACCAAGTGAATGATATAAGAACAAACTCTTCTGTTAAAACAGTCAGAAAATAGATAGAAATAAAACTGGAATGTTTGGTGTCAGTGCAACTGAAGTAGATTTTTCTGACTCAGTACATAAGTAAAAACTAATTTTGAGAAAGACATTTTACTCATTTTAAAGACACATACTGTAATTCAAATTTACTGATATAAATAACAGTGTAATAAAATTCATACTTAAATGTGTAAAAAAACTGGATGTTCGCCTGTCACTAGTCTTAAAAAAGACATGTTATGGAAGCCAAATAGCTCAAAATCTCAAGATTGACCAGTGAAAGAAAAAAATGGTTTTGCCTGTAGTGTATTGCCTTAAAAGTTGAACTATTTTAACTTGAGCAGCGAGTTTGACGTGTGATGCAAGCGCAACAGTTGAACACATCTGTCTAGTGCTTGATTACACACACACACACACACACACACACACACACACACAAAAAACACAAGACATGGGGCAGTGGAATAAAAAAATATTGTCTGGAGATACATTTATAAAAAGGTCTAGAGATGCATTTTTTTGTAGAAATGTAGCCCAATGGAAAAATGTGTTCTGTGCAAGCAGCCCCCTAAGTCTGCATACATAGGCTAATGTTTATACTAGTATATTTTAACTAGTACATTTAACTATCAACTTGTGTACAGGTACAGGACAAAAATAAAGTAATAACATCATAAAAAAAGATCTTTACACACCAAAAATTTACTTTCAAAACTTGGTTACAGCATCATCTCTTTTCTAATAAAGTCTGGAGTTTTAATTTTCAGTGTGAAGACATCTATTATTGATCAAATTTGATTTGATCTGAGCACATGCATCAAAAGATTTAAGAAATGAATGTGCTTTTTGAGGGGAAAAAATAGTATGGATTTATCGGCCGTCTTATCATCATAACGTCTTTATCAGTATTGGCCAAAATGTCTCTACATGTATGGGTTCATCACAAACAGAATTATAATTAATGTTAGTGCACCCAGTAAAAGCACCCATGATAAATCTAATTCTGCAGGAGTAGATTTGAATTTTACACTAAGGATTACCACCCTTGTCAAGCACATGGAGGATCTCATGCCTGTATAAAAGCAACAGGAAGCAAAGCCTGTAGCGTTTCCTTTACAACTGAGTCTGGCAGGAGAAAGAGTGTGAGATCATTTATGACTGGGCAACACAAAACAGAAGAGGTTCACTGACATCTACAGCAACAACCACTCAAAACAGAAGAGTCTTCCTGCATTATTCCGTTACTTTTTCCACTCCTCGAAGTCTCTTTATAAATTCACTCTTGAATAGAAAAGAAGGGAATCTAGTGGAATAAAGTGAATTGAATGAATCTTTTCTTCAAGACATTTGAGCTTGAATCTCATCACATTCTGACTGACAGCCAGACACATCCCTGAGACTCACACGAGCAGCGAATGAAATAAAGGTTGAATTCTGCAGCTCTAGGCTGATGCCATGTTCCAATTTCATACCAATTACCTTCCTATCAGGCACCGTCAGACATCCTTTCAGTCCTCTACTGTTGAGAAATCACTGGAATACTACACTAGAATATATGCAGAAGAGGCCATATTAGTGTGTGTTAAACAAGGTATTAAACTGAGGAGAAATCATTAATATTCATCCTCTCTGTACCGCTCAAGTGAGCGTCGCTCTTTAAAATTCACGTTACACTCATCCACTCGCTCAAAAACAAACACATTTCACTTCTGTGCTCCGCTCACGGAGGAATGTCAACATTCCCGGCCTCAACACAACTGTAAAAAGAGCTACGCTGGATGTTCATTGTGTTATCACGGCCTCTGGGAAAGAACACATGCTCACATGTAAAAGACAAAACTAAACGCTGGGAAACACACAGCTCAGCATGTATGCTTGTAAGCCAACGAATGCAGCCCATACGAAAAATATGAATTACACATGATTATCATATGTTCTACCTTGCTTCTAATATGCTAGATATAGTATACTGCTGTTCAAAACCTTGGGCTCACTAAGATTTTTTATTAAGAAATTAATAGCAAGGATGTATTAAATTGATCAAAAGTGACAGGAGAGACTTTTACACTGTTGCAAAAAATTATATTTCAAATCAATGCTGTTCTTTTAAACTTTCAGTTCAAATAATTCTGAAAAAAATGCATTACGGTTTCCACAAAAATATTAAGCAGCACAACTGTTTTCATCATTGACGATAATAATAAGTAATGTTTCCTGAGCAGCAAATCAGCAAATTAGTATGATTTCTGAAGGATCGTGTGACACTGAAGACTGGAGTAATGATGCTGAAATTAAGCTTTGCATCACAGGAATAAATTAGATTTTAAAATATATTCAAATAGAAAACAGTCATTTTAAATGGTAATAATATTTCACAATATTACTGTTTTACTGAATTTTTGATCAAATAAATGCAGCTTGGAGAGCAAAATACTTTTTTTCAAAAACAGAGATTTACAGACCCCACACTTTTAAACGGCAATGTATGCAAATAAAAATATTGTCTGAATGTGTATATTATTTTCCATTACAACAAGTGTGCATAATTAGGACAACAAACTAAAAAGGCTTATCAACTTTTAAAAGGAAAGACAAGATACTTCTGTTTTTTACTCTCTCTATGGTATTTTGATGCAAATTCACCTATCACTTGGTAAATTTATGGCATGGCTAACCATGAACAAAACCATGAAAGGTACAAGAAAATATGAATCAGACTACATTTAATCTGTTGAATCGAAGAATACTTCAATTATTAATGTTATTTAATATTTTTTATATTTCAAAGTTTGACGTTTTTGTTCAAGAAACATTTCTGTGCTGGGTCACCACTTGATATCCAGTGTAAAACCACTTGAGAACCACTGATCCAAGCAACATATAAATGAACACACAAATTCCCTCCGCACACCTGAAGAACAGGATGCCATAAATATTAAAGAAGCCCTTTGCATTTTCCTGTCTGACTCTAATAAATGTCTTCCTGCTTCGTATGCTGCGATGTACACTATGATTCAGTGTGTGATGTGTGAGCGCTCCGGGGCGAGCGAGAAAGAGAGAGAGGGAGGGAGAATTCTCAGCGGGAAACATAATGGACATGTTAGAAATCAAGGTCTCCAGTCGTCAAACCCAAACATGCAACCTACTGAGAATACATAACTGCTTGTGAGTAACACTATGCATTATTAACACATGCATTGTACCCTATTAACCAGCAAGGACTGCATTGCATTTGATAGTTTGCGGAGTTAAGCTTGGAAAAGTAACATTTTCTTTCGGGCCCCGGCGCCTCCTTGAAAGGGCCCTTGACAAAGCCCTTAGAAACAGCAGATGTCCTGGTAGAGAACATCTGTACACACCCCCTCTCCTCCAGCACAGACAAAGGGGCATCACACACACACACACACACACTTCTTATATCTGGTTTTAAATCTGAGATCTTAAAGTAAGGAATCATCAAAAAAACACCACAAGTCTTTAAAAACGTGTATGTAATAAGTTCAGCAACCAGACTAAACTTTTAAACTACATCATAATAGGGGTCGTTGACTTGACCAAAACCTTATTTAGGAACCTGATCATACAGTAAATATTACATTCACATTGACTCAAAATGTAAATTTCCTTACACGGTGCCTTTAAAAGACATGCAACATTAAGCTAATGCTATCAGTAAACATGGAACATGTCAACAGAGTTTTACTAAAGCTGTTTTATACATTGTTGCAACACTTGATCTAACGGACACAATGTAACCAAATCCAGATGGAAGAACCAGTCGATACAATGTAGCCACGGATCAAAGAGCCAATGTAACAATCATTCCAACTATTTCAGTCGCTGAGTGGCTCAAGATGTCCTCGGATATTAGAAACGCAGAGCGAAAAGCCCACCCATCCCCTCCATGTCGCAGGCGAATAAACACACACATGGACGGACACACCGCGCAACACCAGCCGCGGTTCCTTAAACCAACAACCGGCGAGTGCATCTTATATCTTACCTGGACAAACGCCTATGTATGTATGAAGATATCGGGTTCATATATCCATTAAGAAACAATCCGCTGCTCAAATACACGTAGAAGCGTTCATGATTAACGACTCACCTTTAAAATGCTACAAAACTTAATCCAGCGTGTCCCAAAACTGAATATCTGATAGTGATGTTTGGCTTTGGGTGATTGAAATAACTTAGATGTGGCTCAGTTTGGTTCAGAGCGCAAGAAGATGGTTTACGGGGTTTAAAAAGAAAAGAGGAGGTGATTCGGAGACTATGGTGCACTACGTTTCATCTTTTCCCCAGTTGCAAGGATTGAGATGTCTCTGTTTTCCTTTTCTTTTTTCTCTATCTTTTTGAAAGAGGCGGGGCTTTGGATTGAGCCGACCAATAGCGGCGCGGTTACCGCGGGGTCACGCCCACATCGAGTGCGTTTGCACTGGTCAGTTTTGACCACAGCAGGCCTGCGGAACACTAGCATTGATTGCTACCGCAGAGTAGTCGAAATTCACTCATATTTGAACCCTGGTGTTGATTTTTGTTTCTTTTATGGGAGCTAATTTTTATAACGCAATGTTTGTCTTCCTTTATGTCAAAAATTTCAGTTCAGTTTACTTTATATAGTTAGGTTGTTTATAAATGAATTAAAAATCACCTTATTTAGCAAAATTATGAAATAATATGTGAAACTAGATGAGAATATTACAATATATATTTTTAGTCTGAGACTACTAGTCTTAATTTTTCTGCTCATACCTGAGAAAAACTTTAAGTGAAAAGTTGAAATGAAAATTTAGATTAATTTTTTTAGTCATCATTTTGTCAGAGCTGATGAGTGACCTAGAAATAGTAGTTTTGTGTCATTTTTATTTCCTCTTTAAAAATGTAAATATTCATCATTCGTAATTGACAGTGGTAACAGGGAGTGGTATATCAGTGCTTTTCTTCACGTCATTCAGATAGAGGTAAATTAATATTTCAAAATCAAAGTAGTTTCAGGTCAGACCATATAACAGATCTTTACAAGACAGCCACCTTGACATCATGTTGAGTAGCCAATAAATACAAACACTTTCAGTAATTAACAATAAATATTGACAATAAATCATATAGATGTGTGTGGTTCAGCGGATACTGTAGTGCAAATGCAGATAACGTAATTCAAAAATATGTAAGAACATGCAAACAAAATGCAGCATAAAGAGAGCAATATATTGATGATGAATAAAAATATGTAAGTAAAGCTGGATAATAAAATGTGCATGTGTTATTGATGCACATGTTTTATCCACAGACTTTCTCTCTTCTCTATAAACATTGTCTTTTTTGACTCAACTGCAAATGCATCTCATAATAAGTATGAAAATATTAAATTTTCAAAGAAACATTTTGTAGGACACACACACATTCATCCTCACAAATCCCTCACGTCCTCTCCTCTCTCTTTTTCTCCCCTTATATACATTTCCCCTAAATTCAGCACTTTTACATTCTTCCTCTCTGGGCACAAAATGCTTATTTCAGATTCATTTTACTCTTAAGGTTAGTCTTTGACTCATTGCTTTTACAGTACCTGTGTATATACAGTATTGATTTGGCCTATTGATTTGCTTGTCAAGAACTATGACACTTTCACAGAAACTCAGTTTCACAACATATTTTTTGTATTGCTCATGTCCCTTGGGAAGGAAGCAGTTTGATTTTATGGTTTCACTTGTCAACAGTCATATACCAAGTTTGCAATTTCTAACAGGATTAATTAACATAAAATTAATAAATACTTTCCTTACTGAGATATTATGCGTGAGCTCAGGTGGATACATGAATAGTGTTCATTAAATGCATAATATGCTTCATTTACGAACTGTAGAAAAGCACTTGAATAGAGATTCATACTTATGTAAAAAAAAAATTATATTTAATCCGTTATGGAATAACAATAATCATGTTTAATTCATTAAAAACAACATCTGAGGCCTAAAATTTGCCCTAATACAACAGATCATCACACGTGAAATATCATCGTCGTTCTAAACCCACTTTTTAACCCGAGCATTGCAGTGCTAAACTTGTGCAGTGTGAAACACCTCTTCACCTCTCAAGCTCTGTCGGGCTGGATGGGGGCAGATGTACATTTTCAGGTTTCTCCAGAAATATTTGATTGGGTTCAAGGCTAGGTTGTGGCTGGGCCACTCAAGGACATTCACAGAGTTGTCTATAAGCCACTCTTGCTGTGTGTTTAGGGTCATTGTCCTGTTGGAAGGTGAGCCTTCTGCCCAGTCTGAGGTTCTGAATGCTCTGGGTTTTCATTAAGGGTATCTCTATATTTTGGTGCATATCTCTTAAGAGTTCCTCAGTCCCTGCCACTGAAAAACAGCCCCACAGCATGAGGCTGCTACCACCACACTTTACTTTTTGGATGGTAATCTGCAGGTGATGACCAGAGCTGGTTTCCTTCAAACATGATGCTTAGAACTGAGGTTCATCAGACCAGAGAATCTTGTTTCTCAGAGTCTGAAGGTCCTTTAGGTGCTTTTTTTGCAAATTCCAGGTGGGTTTTTGTGTGTCTTCACTGAGGAGAAGATTGAGACTGACATAAAGCCCAGATTGGTGGAGTGTTGCAGTGATGTTTGTCCTTCTGTAGGTTTCTCCCATCTGCATATATGATCATGGAGCTCAACTAGAGTGACCATCAGCTTCTTGGTCACCAGTCTAGACAAGGCGCTTCTCCATCAGTTGCTCAGTTTGGCCAGGAGGGCAGCTCTAGGAAGAGTCCCAAACGTCTTCCATTACGGATAATGAAGGCTACATGATTCGGTGAACCTTCAATGCAGCAGAATTTTTTCTGAACTCTTCTCCAGATGTGTGGCTTGACACAAACCTGTCTCTGAGCTCTACAGGCAGTTCTTTTGACCTCAGGGCTTGGTTTTTGCTCTGATATGCATTTTAAGCTGTTAGACCTTTTATTAAGATGTGTGTGCCATTCCAAATCATACCCATTCAATTGAATTTGACACAGGTTAACTTCATTCAAAGTGTAGAAACATCTACAAGCAATATGAATGCTCCTGAGCTAAATTTCAATTGTCCCAGATAAGGGTTTGAATACTTATGCAATGGAGTCATTTATGTTTTTTATGTATAATAATTTTTCAAAGATGTTAAAAACCTGTTATTTGCTTTGTCATTATGGTGTGTGGAGTGTAGATTGTTGTGGGGAAAAAAAAGTAATTTAAAGCCGTTTAACGTAAGGCTGCAACATAACAAAACGTAAAAAAAAATGAAGGGGTTTGAATACTTCTGCAAGGCGCTGTATAAAAACAAAACAAAGAAAAAAGAAATTACAGAAAGTAGCCTATACAAATCCCTTAATAAAACTATTGTATTGTACCATTTGTATAACCATAGTTTTACTACAAATACCATAGTTTAACTATGGTTAGTGTGGCAAAACCATGGTTATTTTTTGGTTATCAAGGTCTAACTATAGTAGGCTAACCATGGTGTTTTTTTTTGGTTAATTTTCGTAAGGGATGTGTTGCCAGGTTATCAAAAAAAAAAAGGTAATAAAACTATACCTTAAGGACATATAGGATGAATATAGAGATACAGTTTTGATTTGCTTTTGTTTATGTATGTGAAATTTAGCTAGCAGGAAACACAAATGAATTAAGTTATATTATGCTATATTCTCTTTTGAGTATTCAAACAATCCAAAGGAAACTGCATCTGTAATGTTGCTGGTTTTGCATAATCAAAATTGTATAATTATTGTCTGATGAATATGCTTAAATAAAAATACTCTCTTTGTGAATTATGATAACTACTGCTATAAATAAAGGCTTTAGATGACAAGAAACTGTGGTCAAAAGCCTATCATAAACGTGAAAATGTTGGTGTAATTGGATGGGGAGGGGGGTGTTGTCTGCTGTTATGTCCAATGTCAAAATCAAATCTACACCCTGCGTGAAACATCAACGTATGTTAACCCAGGGTAAGTTATGAGGAGTGTGTAATGTGAAACTAGATAATCCAGGATTCTGTTTAACCAGTGTTTAGAATGACCCAGGCCTAATTTTTTTAAGTGTAAAAGGCCCTAAAAAGTGCACTCAGAAAATAATTTCTAAATAATTCATTTTGAACTATAACAGTTGTATCAGGATTTCCAGCTAACAAGGAATGCCCTCAAAGGTTCTCTCAAAGTTATGAACAAACATTCCTCCAGTAATGTAATGTCTGGTCTTTATGTTCTGAAAACATTAGGACAAAAACATTATTTATATACATCATTCATGGGATGTATTATTTCTGGAACATTTTAGTTGGACGTTCATCTAAATGTTGCCACTTGTTTCAGAGAACATTCCAAAGTAACATTCACATAATGTTTGAAAAAATCAAATGGAATGTTCCGATTTTGAGTGTTCAGAGAACAAAACATTCGTAGAACCTATTTTGTCAGCTGGGAACTCATTCAAACATAATTGCTTCATTTTTTAAAACTTTATTGGCTTAACTCAGTGTTTTCATTCTGAAAGAACATGTTTCAGTCGAGTAGCTTGATCAAATGATTGTAAAATGAAGCACTTGAGTGAACCGGTGCAGCACTGAATACTGACTTCTGACACCAAACATCCACTGTGTTGTAACATCCACTCAGAATGATCTATTCACAATGATGCGCTGTACGCCTGTACGGATGTGAGCAATCTTTAACAATGACTTATTCTAATGCAGCGGCCCTCTCCACCTCATTTGAATTAATATTTCATCACAATGAAGGTTTATTCTGCTGTGTGCCGGGTCTCCTGCAGCCATTTCTCAAGGTTAGACAGAGTTATCACAAGGGCCAAGCTGAAAAACAAGGATGTGCGGCTGAGAGGCAACAGTGAGCGATATCTCACAATAACAGCGTCAAGGAAAAGATGCTGTTGACGGGGAGAAAACACACAAACCGAATTATGACCTATGAATTATAACGACTGGAAATCAAAGGTAGGGTTTAGACAGCAGATCACATGCATATCGACAGAATTCATTTCTGCGTTACAAAGAAGCATTTGTTTACACTTGTCTGGAAAAAAGGCTAATTAGAGTGTTAAGATGCACTAATTATTTCATCAGTGGAGAACGGTATGGGCTAAATTATTTGTCTTGACCTCTCGTGTAAAACATGCCAGACTGTTTCATTAATTCATTATCTGGCAATATTAATTATAATGAGGCCAGTGAAATGAAGTGATTAGGATGGAATGCCCTTAAGTTAAGGCTCTTAATTCAGAAATGATTTATGCTGATTAATCGACTCTATTAACACATAATGCATTCTAATGCTCTAATGTACCTTGACATCTGACTATCCTTTCATAAATCCTTGTCGTTAAAACATTAGTCGCCGTAGAAACCAAACAGGTTTGTTTAAATGGAAATGTAACAATCTATTGAAAACTTTCCTGTTTTGAGAGAAGACGCACTTAGTTTGTTTTTTACAGAACTCAAATGCTTGTTTGTGCGCCGGAGCCCTTTAAAGTGCAGCACAATAAAAGATGAATCTCAATGAGATGCAATTCTTTGATCTCAAAGGGGTTATTCTGCATTCAGCAAATCCATCAGCTTGTGTCCAGCAATTTATTTTTCAATATGTCTTTCAACAGTGAGAATTGCAATGAACTGTCAGCACAGAGACAAATAACATTAAGATCAATGTTTAGCGTTTGAAAAAACAAAGACTTTCTTTTAAACCAGCACTAGAGTAAGTCAGACAATATTAAGAGAACAGACAATGTTAAGAGAATTCTCTGTGCCATCACCATGGCAACATGCTTATCTTTCACGAATAGGTTATGAAAGACATGCAATGTGCAAAACTTCATTACCATCAAAGAAATAAATACTTAATTAGATGTCATTTTCTGGGATTGCATTTCAAAATGTGGGCTAAACAAAAAGAGCGATTCCTCCCAGCATCTCTCCCTGGATTCCTGCTATCTGGACGTGTGGCTAAAGGGAATCTGGAAAGCACAGAGGATTCTCCTCGCTGCTCTTTTCCAGGTGTGCACAGACTGCGATACAGCTGCCGTTTCAAATGCAACACCTGCTAGAATAAGATGGCAATCTTACGCGCTCTCTTTGAAGCTGAGATAATGTAACGCCGTTCACTGTTTAATCTCTTTCAAAGGCAGGATTCTGAGCTTTAACCCAAACGTCACACTGCCCTGCTGAGTTTTTTACCCTTACATCCCCACAAATCCCAATTTCTTGCTTTGAACCACATCAGGTGAGGAAAATGCCACATTAAATGGCAATTTAATTTTGTGATTCTCACCGATTCTCACTGTTCTCAGTGATATACCATTATACTGTATACTTTTGTTAATATTTTTAATTAGATTATATTTTTACAGTTTCTGTTTTAAGTTTAATTTCAAAGTTTTAGTATGTATTTTTGTCATTTTTATTATTAAAAAACAATATATTTCTTTATAGTTTTTATTCATTTTTAATTAGTAGTTTTAGTTTATTTACTTCAGTTATTTTAATATTTCAAGTTCAACTAAACAAAAATGAGAAATGTTGCCTTTAGCTAAAATAAAATAAAATAAGTTTAAGTATATATATATATATATATATATATTTTTTTTCCTAAGAGTGAGCTGAAAATGTTTATTTTTCCTTATTATACAGTATATCACATTCAACACTGATACTCTTTACAGATTGGAATATTGAAACAGATTTCAGAATTTGTGACCCTGTAAAGCTATAGCTGAGTGATGCCAGTTGAGCAGCATAGACAGACAAAAAGGACACTGACCTCTGCTGGTTAAAGCAGACAATGACACACTTGCTAGGAAATTCCCAGAGTATCATGCTTAGTGTCACAAACATTGATTGCAGTCTGATCATCTCTGATTGTCTAATTTAAGGGGTTAATGAGAGGTTGGTGACTGCTAGTACACTTAGTGGAGTGTGCTGGTTAGAGTCGTCTCTCCCAAACCACATGAAACACTCCCCGGCCTGAGCTGTAGTGTTCATTTGAGACCTCGCTGAGTGATCTCTGGGGAAGCGTCTTCTGAGTGCGTCTTCTCTGCCCTTCATTTCCTGTTTAGGCAGGAAGTTGGTTCGATAAACTGAGTGGTCCCACTTTGCTGTGCTAAGCGGACTCGAGGTGTCATCATAATGGCACAGGTAGAAATGAGAGTTATGCTGGCGACGCTCATCGAGACATTTCTTACGGCCAAAACCCTGAACACATACAGAGGGAAATGGATATAAAGTTTTGAGATATAATAAACAGAATCACTGTTTATCTAACGATGAACTCACCTGATCATACACATCAATAGTGTGCTGCAGTGCTGTGCGGTTATCATGCGCTGACGACGGATATTCTCTGCCCATTGTTTTCTGCCATAGAAAGCCTCAACATGAGAATGTTCCTTTATAAAATGAATCAGGATGATACAGTAAAAATAATTTCCTCCAGAAATGTGCTATCTGGAACCATCGCTGGATGAAATGCTTTTTTGTAGTCAATGGACTACAAAAAAGTAATCTAAAAAAGTAATCTACTCATTACTTTTTGTAGTCTATTGGCTACAAAAAAGTAATCTCATTGTAGTCCATTACTAAATACAAATTACATGATGAAAACTGTAGTTAGTAATGCAGTCAATTACATTACACATTTTAGGTAATATAATCTGACTTTTTGATTACTTATATTACACTACGTGATAGTTTCCCAAACTGGGGTTTGTGTCATAAATTGAAAAGCTAAGAATGAATTAAATCTTTAAAAATGTTACATTAAGAGATATAAATCCTTTTAAAATATTTTAACATAATAATAATAATGAAATATTTAATATCATTTTAAAATAAATGATTTAAAAAAGTTTAATTAAACTTCATTTTTAAAACTGATATACATATTATATGGTCTCTAAATTTTCCATGTAATTATAGCTAGTAGATATAATTATAGTCGCTATTTCAAAACATATAGGAAAATAAAAAAAATTGTTTTATTATTATTATTATTAACTTACTGCCATTACATAATCATGCAATTAATAAAAAAGTAACTGTAGTCTAATTAAGTATTTTAAAATAATTTAAAATAATTTTAATAACCTAATATTTATTCTAATATTTAATTTTTAAAAATTACATTTTTGAAATTTGATTACGTCATCCAGATTACATAATCATTTACTATCCAGCACTGGCTGTAACTCTGTAGTTGTAGTAATAATCTGAATATAAAATACATGTAAGTTATTATATTGTTTATTTTAATAGCAATAGCTAACCTTTTCAGTATTGATGAATATTTTGGGAAATCTCTCCTCTGCGAGTGTCAGGGGTTGAGGAACTCCATGTGCCAGCATTGAATCTGTGCTGGTACACAGATCACGTGTTTGTCCAGTCTGTGACACACCAGTGTGAATAAACTGGAAAATACATGCAGGCACATCGATAAATAAATCAACTAATTAGAAAGAAAGAAAGAAAGAAAGAAAGAAAGAAAGAACTAACGTTAGGCGAGAGCAATGTAAAATTCAACCTCTAAACGCATTTATAGGAAAGGCGAGTTAAAGAAGTGTGGTTTTCTTACCCAGTTTCCGCTCTTGTTCTTATTAAAATATCTCTTGCCTCCATTACTCATTGTCACTGCATGAATTTAAAATAAACACATAACTAAAATTACTACTAACTAAAGCAGGTGAACTCAGGTGAACGAGAGCAAACAGTGATTTTGTAACCATGGCAACAGAACGCATACGATATTCATAAAGAACCGAGCACTGAAAACAAACAAACAAACAATAAATATATGCATTTTGAACACGCAATACCTTTGTATGTGGATATATTGAAGTTTAAAATAATATTATAATATCATAAGAAACGTTTCAAATAATATATTAAAAATAGATGTATTATCTATTTATATAATATAGTAATAAATATACATCTCTCTATATGTATTATATCATATGAATATATATTATTAGCATATGTATATATCATGTATATACAGTAATAATCACATTCAATGTATAAAAATGTGGTGAATTATTATAATAAACTAAAATATAACGTAAAATAACATATCAACACAAAATCTAACGTAATTATTTTAGTTTAAAATACCGTAAAATGTGTTATTTATATAACTACTAGCTATATAAAAATCTAATATATACAAAAAACTATATTTATGAATATTTATATAACATTATATAACCTATATATCCTAAATATATAACATATTCATATTGATGTATTTAAAAATATAGTATTTGTAGTATTTTAGTCAGAAACACAATAACACTTTTAATGAATTTCAAAACATTTTTCCACTCCTTTCTAGAAAGTGGCGTCGCTGACGTCACGTGTACTTCCGGGTGAGAGATACAGTAAGTTTGGAGTGAACAGTGAGAAGATGTCAGGTGATAGACACAGAATTTCCTCAGAGAACAGCGTTTATTTTTTGTTTTTTTAGTCATCTGAGAGTTATCGATTAATCTGACGGATTTCTGCATGTCACACACATATCGATACTTAAGATAAAACCGCGAGAAATATCATGAAAAAAGCAACATGGTCTGCTGTGTGGTGCAGTAGTAACATTAGTTAGTTTAGCAGATTTATGATCAGTTACAGCGCATGAGTGAAAGAATCAGTAATTGTGTGTTTTGAACGTTACCTTCGTGTAATTCGTCGTTTTGTGGAGGTTCTGGATGGATGAGTGTGGTGAATATGAGCTCTGAGGATAAGAAGACAGACTCAGATCCCAGGCATGAGGAGGATCAGAGCAGCCCTGCATCTGAAGACAACAAACAGGTCTGATAGTTTGTGTCCAGAGTCACTGTAACACTGTAAGAGGCTGTCATTACAGTAAGATGATGCCTGTTGTATACTGCAGCATTTCACACTGTCCTGTTGCACTAATCATGTGTTAATGTGGCTGGATTGTTATACAATCAGAAGTTGTTCAGTCCTATTGAGATGAATAGTGACTTACAAACTAACAGTTGTATGTAAAATATTTGTGATTTTAGGTTATTTGTCTGGGCAACAATGAAGTGAAGAGTCGTGCGGTAGTGAAGTACTCTGCTGCTCCGCCGCCTTCCTCCTATGCCTTACTACAGGAGAAGACCGACCTCAAGCTGCCTCCAGCAAACTGGCTGCGGGAAAATGCTCAGCTGGGAACTGCAGGGACCACTGTACTCGGATCCAGCAGGAAAAGCAAACCCTTCTCCAGGTATCACTACAATTTTACATTTATATTGAAGTGTTTGGCAGATGCTTTTATCTTAAGTGACTTGCGTTCCATGTCCGTTGCTTTCCCTGGCAATCAAACCCATGACCTTGGCATTGCGAGCTTCATGCTCTGCTGTTTGAGCTAAAGGAAAGCTCACGTTGCATTTAATGTGAGCTTTCCTGTATTACATTTCAAATGCATTACATTATGTGAATAATGCATTAGTGAAAATGCATTAGTGAAACTGATCTTTCCGTGTGTTCTTGTGTTTTCTTTGTTAATTGCAGTTTTGGGATGGCGTACGACTTCATCGACTGTATAGGTGATGATGTTGATGTTGTGTCTGATTCAGAGGTGAGTCTGTTGTATTGTGAGTACAAACTCATCTTCATATGACATGATAAATGATTCAATTAAAATGGCTTTCTTGAATACTTGATTCTGACTGGTTGATCACAGCACTCATTTTGGATAATGGTGTTAGATAATGAACATTATCCAAAGTAAACAGTTATTTTTTTGTATTATTAGTACTTTTATTCAGCAAGGATTTAGTAAATTGTTCAAAAGTGAAAGTAAAGACATGAAAAAAGTTACAAAAATTTGTTTCAAGTAAATGCTGTTCTTTTAACCTGTTAATCCGCACCAGGACGCCGACGCACCGAACGCTCTTTGTTTGCACATGTCATTGTTTTGGAATAGAATAAATGAAGTGGGAAAAAGTTAATCTTGACAAACTATATATTATTCTGAAGGTCTAAGCCTCAAGCATCGACAATTGATCGCTGTTTTTCGATTGAAAGCTTATAAGGAATGTATTTGCTACATTAGTGTAAGCAGTACACATCAAAACATGCAGAATAAAAAAGAGTACGTACCATTATCATTGTAATACGAGACGCATCCACTGCTGAAATCCCGGTTTAGTTAGAAAGGCAAGAGTCCACAGAACAACATCCCATCGAGCACTTTTAGTCCAACGAAACAATAACGTTGTAATTTGGATGGATATTCCTTTGTTTACATTTCTTTTCTTCGGGAGAGTTATTGTTTGTGTCCGTTATGGAATAAATTACGCTCAAAAACAGCGTCTTGGTGGTAAAAAAAACAACACGGTTTTGTAGCATACAGTTTTACAAACAGAATGAAACCATCCAAAAAAAAAAAAGTCACAGATCCGCGGAATATTGTTTATTTGAATTTGGCGCTCTCTCGTGACAGCGCGTGACGCACGCTGTGACGCTCCTGTCATCTGAGGGGGGCGCAACTTAGCGATCGCCTTTTTGCACAAATAACTCTTTTTCTTTCTTTTTTTCAACATTTACCATATGTGTGTGTGTGTGTGTGTGTGTGTGTCTTGTGTAGAACGTGACTGTATATGCATGATTTACATCTCTATAAACGCACATCAGCGTGTAATTACCGACTTTATGACGGCTGTCAATGACCGGCTATTATTGATGATGTGTGTTATTATCATCTCTATGGACTCGAATCAGCCTATGATTACTGACTGCAATCAGTGTGAATGTCTGGCAATTTCAGTTTATCTCTGGCAGTCAGAGTATTGAGTATGTAGGCTACTACACACAAAGCAAATTCTTCTTTTTTTTTCTTTTTTATTACTCAAATTATTCTTATTGTATTGTTTAGTGCTCAAATAAATCACTTATATCATGTCAAAAATTCTGTCTATTATTTTATAATTGAAAAACTATGTATAATGACTAAAATAGTTTGTGGAATTCTTCAGTACATTTGGTGGTAATTTTCATCAGTCAGAGGGGGGTGGGGGGACTAAAAATATTCTCAGAAAAATGATTGCAGGAATCTCATTTTTCACGGTATCGTCTTCAAATTTGAAATATAAACTCATTAGACATGTGACTTTCAACCCATTACTTTTCTGGATTGCTCCAGGACTTATTTTATGTATTTGTTTATGAAATAAAAAAAACATTCAGTGTCGTAAAACATTTTCAAGGCACTTCAGTGTCTATAACTTTTTATTTTTTTGAGCATTATCAACTCTGGATGATGGCTAGTAAAGCCTAGAGTGTCTTCTTTCCAAAGATACCTAAATTGTGTGTGTAGCACGTTATTGACAGGAAATGTTACCATTTTAATTTAGGTAGGTCATTTTCAGCTGTGAGGCCCAAAATGGGGGGTGCAGGCTAACAGGTTAAACTTTGTATTCATCAAAGAATCGCAAAAATGTATCTATCAGTTTCCACAAAAATGTTAAGCTGCACAACTGTTTTCAACATTGACTATAATAATAATGTTTCTTGAGCAGTAAATCAGCATATTAGAATGATTTCTGAAGGATCATTCATGTGACACTGAAGGCTGGAGTAATGATGCTCAAAATTCAGCTTTGCATCACAAAAATAAATGACATTTTAAAATATATTCAAATAGAAAACCGATATTTCACAACATTACTGTTCTTACCATATTTTTGATCCAAATAAATGCAGCCTTGCTAAGAGAACTTTTTGAATGGTATATTTATTAGTTTTTTGTGTTTTTTTTCTTAATTTAAACAGAACATCAAGAAGTTGCTGAAGATCCCATACAGTAAATCTCATGTCAGTATGGCTGTTCACAGAGTGGGCAGCACGCTACTGCTAGATGAACTGGACATTCAGGAACTATTCATGAGGTCATCTCAGGTAACAGGAAATAGTTACCTTATTTCTCTTAGCTCTATTGTATTTTGTTATGGAGCCCAAAGTGCATCTCCATTTAACCTAGTGGCTATTCCCCAAACCTGGAAACAAAGTACTGAATTATATGCCGGGAAAACATTTATTTATGCTGTTTATTATGTACGAAAGCCATCATGCCATCATGAGATTAACCTAACATTGCGACTGCCCTGTAGACTGGTGACTGGACCTGGCTGAAAGAGTTTTATCAGCGTCTCATTGACCAAAAGTGGCAAAGAAAGAAAAAAAGTAAAGAACACTGGAATGAGAAGGCAATCCTCTCGAAGTTTCTTTATTACAGGTGAGAACTGACTTTACGTGATTCCACAAGTGATTTCATCACTTACATTCACATTACTCTTCTGTGTTTCAGTATTAACAGTGATGGGACTGCAGTGCCTATGCCGTCAGATACAGAGCAGGCGGCAGAGGAGGGTTGTGGGACGGCAGCTGAAGGACCATCTTGGCCTGCCACCTTCAACGGTTCCACCACTGAATCTGAGGGGTCAGCGATACCCAAGGAGGTGCGGTCAGCCTTTCCTCTACTTCTCATTTCTCATGTCATGTGCTCTCCGTGATTCTGAGGCTGAATCACCGTTCACTCGTCTCTTTCAGGAGCAGGTGGACACATACACTTTAGGTCACGTGTCTTCAGTTCCCAAAGAGCAGAATCTGCCCACATTGTTCAATGAAGGAGAAAACAGTCAGGTAATAACATTTATTTAACATTTCCTAACTTCCAAAGTCATATCTTGCACCTAAAAATTGTGACTTTTGACATTTTTTTATGTAAACTTATTTCACTTTTAATTCAAAATAAATAAAAGTTGTATGTATATATAATTTTTTTTTTTAATGAAATGTGAAATAAGTTTACATAGAAATTTTTCATAAATGCTGTAAAAATAAATCAATAAATACAAATATTTTATATATATGTAATTTTATAAATATTTGTGTTTTGACTTGCTAGTTTTCTTGATCTCTCTCACGTCTCAGGGTTTGAGGAATGACTTTGTCCGGAATATTCTATGGACATTTGAGGACATCCACATGCTTGTGGGATCAAATATGCCCATATTTGGAGGGGGTCGATACCCAGCAGTCAGTCTACGACTCAGGTTAGAGTTCTATATATTTTGTTTGTTTGTTTTTTGTTTGTTTTTTTTACACATTTGTTTGTGCCATTTCATATATTGTCATTTTCATATATTTTGGATATAGTTATATGGTTTAGTACTATTTCCAAAATTATTACATTTGAAAGCTAAACCCTCTATATACACTAATGTTCAAAAGTTTGGGGACATTAAGATTTTTTTTTTTTTTTTTTTTTAATGGCATATTTTATTCAACAAGAATGCATTAAATTGATAGAAAGTGACAAAGACATTTATAATATTACAAAACAAATATCTGTTTCAAATTAATGCTGTCGGTCTACGACTCAGGTTAGAGTTTTATATTTGTTTTTTTTTGTTGTTTTTTTTACACATTTGTTTTTTGTGCCATTTCATATATGTGACCCTGGACCACAAAACCAGTCTTAAGTGTCAATTTTTCAAAATTGAGGTTTATACAACATCTGAAATCTGAATAAATAAGCTTTCCATTGATATATGTTTGTTAGGATAGGACAATATTTGGCCGAGATACAACTATTTGAAAATCTGGAATCTGAGGGTGCAAAAAAATCAAAATATTGAGAAAATCACCTTTAAATTTGTCCAAATGAAGTTCTTATCAATGCATATTATTAATCAAAAATGAAGTTTTGATACATTCACAGTAAGAAATTTACAAAATATCTTCATGGAACATGATCTTTACTTAATATCTTAATGATTTTTGGCATAAAAAAAAAATCGATAATTTTGACCCTACAATGTATTTTTGGCTATTGCTACAAATATACCCCAGCGACTTAAGACTGGTTTTGTGGTCCAGGGTCACATATTTTCATTTTCATATATTTTTAGGATATATTTATCTAGTTTTGTGTTATTTCCAAAATTATTACATTTGAAGGCTAAACCCTCTATATACACTAATGTTCAAAAGTTTGGGGACAGTAAGATTAAAAAAAAAAAAACATTTTATTCAACAAGAATGCATTAAATAGATAGAAAGTGACAAAGACATTTAAAATATTACAATACAAACATCTATTTCAAATTAATGCTGTTCTTTTGAGCTTTATATTCATCAGAGTCCACAAAATATTAAGCACCACAGCTGTTTTCAACCTTGATAAAAATAGCTTCTTGAGCATTGATTCAGCTTTGCCATCACAGGAACAAGTTACATTTTAAAGTATATTACAACAGGAAACAGTTATTTAAAATATCAACAATATTAGCAAACATTTTTTGATCAAATAGATGCAGACTTGTTGAGCATAAGAGACTACTTTCAAAAACATATATAAAAAAAAAAAGAATAGTATGTTGTGTACTCTACTATATATAACCCTATGAGTATTTTATATATTTATTTGAAATACTTCACTCTGTCTTAACAGGGACAACAACAAACCAATCAATGTTCTCACAGGAATTGATTACTGGCTGGATAATTTGATGTGTAATGTACCAGAACTGGTCATGTGCTTTCACGTCAATGGCATTGTGCAGGTAAGATGATTTGGTGGATATTAAATAGGTTTGCACATACTGATGTACAACAATATTCAGTTTCCTAACAACTCATTTACAGAAATATGAAATGATAAAGACAGAGGACATCCCGAATTTGGAGAACTCCACGTTCTCGACGCGGGTTGTGAAAGACATTGCACAGAATATCCTGTCATTCCTGAAATCCAGCTGCACCAAAGAAGGACACACGTACTGGCTCTTCAAAGGTGGGCGGCTGATGTTCTTTAGTTTGCTTTCAAACTGCTTAGTCTAAAGTCACTTCTTCAGCCACTAATGGCTGTCTGTTTTGTCCATCCAGCTAGTGGAAGTGACATCGTGAAGCTGTATGACCTCACTACTCTGTGTGAGGAGGCGGCAGAGGAGAAATGCCAGAATCCCTTCACACTTCCTGTAGCGGTGCTTCTGTACAAGTATGATTTGCATTCATAACTACCTTTCTCATATTCTGTTGCATAAGTTTCCCAGTAAGCATCAGAGACAAATCTATTTGGTGTTCTGAATGACAGAGTGGCCAGCAGCATGATGCTAAAGAAGAGCCAAAACAGGAAGAACTATGGGACCATCAGAACTCTGTTGCTCAACTGTATTAAACTGCTGGATGAGGAGAGACATCCACAGGTGCGTAGCTGTATCACATTGCTTTCATTTCCTGAGTTCATGCGTGATTTCTGACCATTTCCTTCTGTTTGCTGGTGTAGATCATTGCTTCTGCTCACTACATGCTGGCAGAACTGTTTCAGCTGGATGATGTGAGTGAGGACGAGGGGAACGGGGAGTCACTGAGAGGCGGGGGATCTGAAGACAGCTACAGTGATGAAGAGGAGGAGGAGGAGGAAGACGAAGATGAGAGCTGCTGTTATAGCACCTCCTCTGAGCCGCAAGATGACTCTAAAGCTGTGGCCATCATCAAGTCTGTCGGGGAGCTGTCGGTTCCTGAGAAATACAAGAGCACACATCAGATCAGAGTAGGAGATCAATCTAAAGATTGAATTCTTTTTTTTGTTTGTACACAAATATTGTTGAATATAAGCTGTTGGATGTCTGTTTAGATGTTTGTAAATGTAGTTTTTTTTCCACCTTGCATGAATTTGCACAATGAATTTACATAAGCTTTATGTTACCAATGTGTCGTGTTATTATTAGCATTATGTTGCCTTCCAGCCCAACTGTGCATTTCCGGTGTCACAAGACAAGGAGGAGAAGTGCCGATTGGTTCTCAGCTACGTTCTGAAGGTAAGAGAACAAGATTAATATTTGTCTTTATATTTTTGTTCATGTGCATTTTCTTTTTTCTCAGTTCTCTGGACTTCTATCTATCTATCTATCTATCTATCTATCTATCTATCCATCTTTTTGTCTATCCATCCATCTATCGTTCTGTCTTATCCATCCATCTATTGTTCTATCCATCCATTTGTCCATTCATTTTTCATCCATCCATTCATTATTCTGTCTGTCTGTCTATCTATCTATCTGTACATTGTTCTATCTTATCCATCAATCTATTGTTCAATCCATCCATTTGTTCATCCATCCATCCATCATTCTATCTTATCCATCCATCCATCCATCCATCGTTCATTCTGTCGTTCTATCATCTATCGTTCGTTCTATCTATCTATCGTTCTATCTATCTATTGTTCGTTCTGTCATTCTATCTATCTATTGTTCATTCTATTGTTCTATCTTATCCATCAATCTATTGTTCTATCCATCCATTTTTTTCATCCATCCATTCATCATTCTATCTTATCCATCCATTCATCCGTCCGTGCGTCCAACCGTCCATCCATTCATCTATCATTTGTCCATCCATTATTTTCATCCTTTCATTCATTGTTCTATCTTAATCATTCATCCTTCTGTCCATCCTTCCATCCATCCATGCATCCATCTAAACTGTCTATCCTATCTTGTCCGTCAATCCATCCATACATACATACAAAAACACTAAAGCAAAACCTCACCTGTGTGTTTAGGGTTTAAAATCTGTGGACAGCAGCATAAAGAAAGAGAGTGACCTTCCTGCGGCCGACCCCAGCACACCTATCCCTCTAAAATATGAGGAGTGGAATCAAAACGGAGCTAGAGACGTGGAGAAAGAGATCGCTCTGCTGCTGGACAGAGGTCAGTCGTCCCATCCATTCACTTCCTCAAAAACTGATTTCTCTTCCACTATTTGATCATTTATTGTGTTCCTCTTCATCTTTGGTTATACAGTCGGTCCGTGTAATGAGGAGCTGAAGGTGCCGACACGCTCCGGTATGATACCTGGCACATGGCAGCACCGCATGAAACTGCAGCTGTTCCTGAAAGCATCAAAAGCATATTACGTTTTGTCAGATGCTGCAACCAACCTGCTGAAGTACGGACGGGCCCTGCGCTATATCAAACTGGCTCTGCAATGCCACGGTAAGAACATGCAGCTTTTGGTGTTGTCAGAAAACTTCAGGACATACACTGCCATTCAAACGTTTGGGGTCAGTAAGATTTTTATCTTTAAAGAAATTAATACTTTTTTTCAGCATTGATTAATTGATTTAAGTTAACAAATGTTTTTTGAGCAGCAAATCAGCATATTAGAATGATTTCTGAAGGATGATGTGACACCAAGCGGCAACCTCCCGGTCTCCCTTGTGAAACCAACACGGAAGTGACTTAAACTGCAATTCATCGACTGGCCGCTAGAGACTGGCTCCAAAAGGGAGTCAGTCCCATAGACTCCCCATGTTAAAATGCCCAACTTTACAGCAGAAAAAAATATTTACAGCCTGATAAAAAAGTGGTTTTGGTCCATATAGCTAATTTTGCCCTTCATGACAACTGTGAGGGGGTGAATTTTTTATAACTCATCCGTTTAAATTATATTAAGCCTTAAAATTCTGCATAATTACGGGCGTGGCAACTTGAGTGACAGGTGGATTGCCGCTACTGTCACCACCGTCGAGCTAGGTGGGCGTGGTTTCAGCAACCAGCTCCCGCCGTTTTGTCCATTATCGATTATCCAGGAGTGACGCGCAGCGACGCGATGCCAAGATGGCGACGACTGGCTCCGCCTACTTTGAGCTTCAAAAATGCTCTTCAGAAACCTATGGGTGACGTCACGGACACTACGTCCATGTTTTTATACAGTCTATGTGTGACACTGAAGAGTGGAGTAAACAGGAAGTTTATATATATGTACACACACATTTACACATTTACATTTACATTTAGTCATTTAGCAGACGCTTTTATCCAAAGCGACTTACAAATGAGGACAATAGAAGCAATCAAAACCAACAAAAGAGCAACAACATGTAAGCGCTATGACAAGTCTCGGTTAGCCTAATAGCAAGGTTTTTTTTTTTTTTAAAGAAAACAAGTAGATAGAATATAGAATAGAAAAAAGAAAGCTAGTGTTAGTTTTTCAAGAAAAACTAGAAGTTAGAGAATAAATATGCAATTGATAGAGGGTCGTGTGTGTGTTTTTTAAATAAAAAGAAGACAGATAGATAAAATAGAATTAGAATAGAGAGTGCTAGAGTTAGAGGCTCAAATAAAGATGGAAGAGATGTGTTTTTAGCCGTTTCTTGAAGATGGCTAAGGATTCAGCTGCTCGGATTGAGTTGGGCAGGTCATTCCACCAGGTGGGAACAGTTAATGAAAAAGTCTGTGAAAGTGATTTTGTGCCTCTGTGGGATGGCACAATAATGCGTCATTCACTTGCAGAACGCAAGCTTCTAGAGGGCACATAGGTCTGAAGTACTGAATTTAGGTAAAGGGATGCAGAGCCAGTGGTGGTTTTGTAGGCAAACATTAATGCCTTGAATTTTATGCGAATTGTAGAGAATATTTTTAATATATATATATATATATATATATATATGGTGCAATTTGCCGGGGGGGATGGGGGGATTTCCCCCCCTCTGGTCTATGCATCCCTGCCTCTGCTAAATTATTTTTATCCCCGGTGGGGATAAAAAACATCCCGCGAACCCATCTGCAGTCCCGTTCTGAATCAAATGATTTGCGATACACGCTTTGAAGTCCCGTTCTGAATCAAATGATTCACGATACGTAATCTGATTGGAGCGCGTCGAAACAGTGAATAATTTTGCGACGCAATGGTTTAACTGATTCGGAGTTTCAAAAAACTCTGTTGATACTGTTTTCTTTGCTCACTTTCTCTATATAATTTATTCGTTGTTTGAATAACCGTGGAAATGAAATCATCAATCAAAGTTCAAACCGAGCATCAGAATGGGGAAGAAATGGGATTTAAGTGACTTTGAACGTGGAATGGTTGTTGGTGCCAGACGGTCTGGTATGAGTATTTCAAAAGCTGCTGATCTACTGGGATTTTCACGCACAACCATTTCTAGGGTTTACAGAGAATGGTCCAAAAAAGAGAAAATATCCAGTGAGCGGCAGTTGTGTGGACGAAAATGCCTTGTTGATGTCAGAGGTCAGAGGAGAATGGGCAGACTAGTTAGAGATGATAGAAAGGCAACAGTAACTCAAATAACCACTAGATTTACAGCAAGGTATGCAGAATACCATCTCACGAACGCACAACACGTCGAACCCTGAAGCAGATGGGCTACAGCAGCAGAATACCACACCGGGTGCCGCTCCCTGTCAGCTAAGAACAGGAAACGGAGGCTACAGTCTTGGGATGACCACCAAAAATTGGACAATAGAAGGTGGAAACGTTATAGTCTGTTAAGTGCCGATTTCTGCTGCGACATTCAGATGGTAGGGTCAGAATTTGGCGTAAAGAACATGAAAGCATGGATCCATCCTGCCTTGTCTCAACGGTTCAGGGTGGTGGTGGTGGTGGTGTAATGGTGTGGGGGATATTTTCTTGGGACACTTTGGGCCCCTTAGTACCAATTGAGCATTGTTTAAATGCCACAGCCTACCTGAGTATTGTTGCTGACCATGTCCATCCCTTTATGACTACAGTGTACCCATCTTCTGATGGCTACTTCCAGCAGGATAATGCACCATGTCACAAAGCTCAAATCATCTCAGACTGGTTTTTTTATTGAACATGCCATTGAGTTCACTTTACTCAAATGGCCTCCACAGTCACCAGATATCAATCCAATAGAGCACCTTTGGGATGTGGTGGAACGGGAGATTCGCATCATGGATGTGCAGCCGACCAATCTGCAGCAACTATCATGTCAATATGGACCAAAATCTCTGAGGAATGTTTCCAACACCTTGCTGAATCTGTTATATTAATCTATATAATTAAGAATCTATAAGTCTTAATCAATATATAAGAATCTATGAATCTATATATATTAAGGAGTGTTAATTAAGCAGCTTATTTAGAGCTTATCTGTTCAAACTTGATCAATATATGCTTTCTCTGTCCCTATAGATGCGTATTGTTCCATCAGTGGTGGTCTCCACCCTCAGGTGCTTCTGTTCCACTGCCAGTGTTTGTCTCTGTGTGGAGATGTTCAGCTCATGTTGGCCCAGAATGCCTCAAACAGAGCTGCGTATCTAGAGGAGTACAACTACCAGACTAAAGAAGACCAGGAGATCCTCCACTGTCTGCACCGTGAGAGCTCCTGCCAAGGTCTGAACACGACATCACACACTCTGTGCTGAAGAGATCATAATATGGTGTGCATTATGGTTGCAGCTGCTGTTATTTAACATTAATGCAACACTGATTTTGGATAAATGAGATTTCACTGTGATTAGGATGTGGATTGGATACTAAAACTCCAGGAAGAGACAGTGTCTCATAACATTTGGATATTAACACTGTTTTTTTCCATCTCTCAGCCTTTAGCATGGCCACTGATCTGGCCTCAGACGCAGAGTACCAGCTGATCGTCAGCAGCAAATGTTACGAAGCCGCCCATGACCTTTTGACCTCTGGAGTTCTGAAGGACCTGGGACAGGAGCAGCTGGATCAGGTTCTGAAACGGCTCGGAAATATCCGCAATGAGATGGGAGTCTTCTATATGAATCAGGCCGCGGCCATGCAGGCGGAGAAACAAAGAGGTGAGGGCTTCTTGGATTTCTATTACAGATGTTGGGGTGGTTTGTCAAAAATCCTCTGATGAATAACTTCAGAGTTGTTGAAGTATCGCTTTTTCTGCCTCCAGTGTGCAGGAGTGTGTGTGTGGCCGAGCAGGAGCTGTGGAAGAAGAGTTTCTTGTGTTTTGAGAAGGGCATGCAGGATTTCAAAGCGATTTCAGACTCTGTGAACACAGCCCTGCTGCTGTGTAACATCGGTCGACTCATGCGTATCTGCGCTCAGGCTCACTGCGTCATGACGACAGAGCACAACCGCGGCGAGTTCTCACCGGAAGAGACCCTTTACTACAACAAGGTTAATCACACATACAGTTTTGAACATTTAAGATGTTTAACAGCTTCTGAAATGCACGTTTTGATTTGGCTATCATAATAATAACAACAATAATAATAATAATAATAATAATAAATTTGTTTTTATTTTATAAATTGTATGAATTTCTCTTATACATGGACATGAAGACTCAATAATAATTATTATTATTAATAATAATAATAATAATAATAATATTGACATAAATATCATCTTAATGAAAGACACTTATCCAAGGGATGTACAAATAAGAAATTATTATTATTATTATTATTATTATTAAATATGATCTTAATATAATTATCTTAATATAAAATCTACAAGAGAAACAATACTGTAATAATACTTTCTGATTTTTATATCCCCTTGATTGTCTTTTATTAAGATTATTTTATAAAGATCATTAATATTTATTAATAAGATTAATAATAAGATTAATAATAATAATTTCTCATTTGTATATCTCTTGGATAAAGTGTCTTGTTAAGATTATAATATTGAGATTGTTAGTGAAATTATATTATATAATTCTTCTATTAATTTAATAACTCTTATAATTAATATTATATTAAATATGTAATTTAAGATTTTATCTACTTTTTATCCATCTACAAATGAGAAATAATAATAATAATAAAAAAATAATTTACTATTATTATTATTATTATTATTATTATTATTATTAAATTACTACTAAAAAATTACTGTTAAATTCTAATTATTTATATATATATATATATATATATATCATATTAACAATAATAACTATATAATAATCATAAGTAACTATCTACTTTTTATCCATCTGCAAAATGTGAAATTACTATTATTATTATTATTACTATTAATAGTAATAATAATAATAATAAACAATAGTATTTATTATTATTAATTAATATTATTATTAATAATATTTTTTGTAGATGGATACAACTCTTATGTTAAGATTATTATTTTAAGATGGTTAATAGTTAATAATAATAATAATAATAATAATAATAATAATAATAATTTCTCATTTGTATATCCCTTGGATTGAAATGTCTTTTATTAAGATTTTTATATCAAGATTGTTGATACAATATTATTATTATTATTATTATTATTATTATTATTATTATTATTATTATTGAGTAGTAGTACTAGTAGTAGTAATACATTTCCAAGTCCCTTGGATAAAAGTGTCTGTTAAATTAATCATTCATGTAAATGGTGTACATCATCTGTAATAAGACTAGGAAGATGGTCCTTGTTGTTGTAGCTGTATCACAGTAGCCATCTCTCTCTCTCTCTCTCTCTCTCTCTCTCCATCAATAGGCGATAGATTACTATCAGCGGGCGCTGAAGTCTCTGGGCTGCAGGGAGAGTCACTCAGCCGTCTGGGACTCTGTAAACTGGGAGCTCTCTACAACGTATTTCACATTGGCCACACTCCTTCAAGACTATGCGCCGCTTTCCCGTAAAGCACAGGAGCAGGTACCACACACACACTTTATTCTCTCTGTACACACTGCCAAAATAATGAACTCCACTTGACTTGAGCGTACCGTGTTTCAGATCGAAAGGGAAGTCACCGAGACCATGATGAAGTCCCTGAGGTACTGCGACCTGCAGACTGAGTCCGCTCGCCAGCCGCTCTATCAGTACAGAGCAGCCACTATCCACCACAGACTGGCTTCAATGTACCACAGCTGCTACCGCAACCAGGTACAGCATCAAACGTGTAGAGGAAGAGTCTACACCTTCATCTTCAACATAAGTAAGACTTAACATGGAGTGCTGGTCTGTTTCTCTCTCAGGTTGGAGACGAGAGCGTTCGTAAGCAGCACAAAGCTCTGGCAGAGCAGCATTACAGTAAGGCTGTGCGGCTCTTCATAAGTCTGAGTGACGCCCCGTGTGAGCTGCTCCGCACGCTTCTGGAAAGAGTGGCCTTCGCTGAGTTCACCATGGCGGGTGAGAAACACACACTGCTGGGAGAGGCTGATGGGACACGAGTAGAGCCTCAGATCGGATGTTTTATTGTGTTTTCCAGGTCAGAACAGCAGTGCTGTGAAACTGAAAACTCTGACAGGCGCTCTAGAGATCATGTGTGAAACACGTCACGCTTTCAAACTCATCCATAAAGAGCTGCTGGAGCAACAGGAAAAGGTATAAACAATAATAATAATAATATAATATTAATAATATAATATCTAATTGATATAGCCATTGGATAAGTGTCTTATATTAAGATTATTTTTTAAGATTGTTAATTATTATTAATTTTGTTAATATGTATTATTATCATTAATAATAATGATAATAATAATAATAATAATACTTTCTCATTTGTAAGTCTCTTGGATAAAAGTGTCTGGAATTAAGATTATTATATTAAGATTGTTTATATTTATTATATAAGCTATTAAATAAGATGTATTATTATTATTATTAATAATAATAATGATAATAATAATAATATTTCTCATTTATAAGTCCCTTGGATAAAAGTGTATTATATTAAGATATTTATTACCATTACTATTATTAGTAATAATAATAATTCTCATTTATAAGTGCCTTGGATAAAAGTGTATTATTTTAAGATTATTATATTAATATATTTATTACCATTACTATTATTAGTAATAATAATAATTCTCATTTATAAGTGCCTTGGATAAAAGTGTATTATGTTAAGATTATTATATTAAGATATTTATTACCATTACTATTATTAGTAATAATAATAATAATAATAATAATAATTCTCATTTATAAGTGCCTTGGATAAAAGTGTATTATATTAAGATTAATATTTATTCTCATTACTACTATTAGTAATAATAATAATTTGTCATTTGTAAGTCCCTTGCATGAATGTGTCTATAAAGATTATTATATTAGTAATAATAATAATCATTATCATAATAATAATCATGATAATAATCATCATTATCACCATCATCATCATCATTTCTCCCTTGGACAAAAGTGTCTTATTTATTTGATTATTTTTTGTTTAAGATTTTGTTTATTATTATTATTATCATCATTACCAATAATGATTTCTCATTTGTAAGTGCCTTGGACAAATTGTCTTCTATTAATATTATATAGATTATTATTATTAATAATAATAATAATAATAATTGTTCTCTATAAATACATTGTTCTCTTTGTTGAATGGTCAGTTTTACAATGTTATGTGCTGTATGTTTGACAGATATTGATGCCAGAAGACTCAGACAAACCTGAAGAGCTCCATGAGGCTTCAGATAGTTCTTCCTCCTCTGAGCTCAACACTGAAGAGGTTGTGAAGTTAATTGGCGTCTTTGAGCCCAGTTTCTCCTTCCTGCTGCTGCAACTGATTAAACTCAGCACTGCAAGCAAACGCAAACTCAGGTGAGAGATACAAAATATACAAACTTCAGCAAAATACTTCTATATAATCTCAATTCATGCTACAGATTAGGGCTGGGCGATTTATCTCATGCAATATGCATGCGCATCTCGTCAGTAAAACCGGCTCCTTGATTAGCGGTAAATCCCCATCACCTGTTTTCAAATGGAGCGGCATTTAATACACGGAGCCGTAGTTCACTGAGAAGCTACGCAATATCGCGTTCATTATCGCAGATGAATCGCCTTCGATAATGAACGCGAGATTGCGTAGCTTCTCAGTGAACTACGGCTCCATGTATTAAATGCCGCTCCATTTGAAAACAGGTGATGGGGATTTACCGCTAATCAAGGAGCCGGTTTTACTGACGAGATGCGCATGCATATTGCATGAGATAAATCACCCAGCCCTACTACAGATTTAGTATTATATCATTACTATCTAACGAATGGCATTACAGTGTTTCATTATGTGACACTTAATGTGTATATGGTGGTTTTGTGTTGTCATATGCAGTGGTAAAGAAGAGGAGCAGATGAAGATCTACAAGAATGTATATTCTCGCCTCCTGCGGGCTGAAAAGTCCGTCCCGCTCATTCAGCGGGTTTCCCTTTTCATGGAGCTGCTGGATCAGCTAAAACCACCAACAGGAAGTGATGAAGCAAGATCATCATCTTGAGAATCAAATCCAAAGACTCTTCAGCTTCCTGACATCATTAATGCCAAGCATGCGACAGTTTAGAGTTGTAACAATCTTGCTTTAACACAACCAACCACAGCTGATATAAAGATGATATTAAAAAAAGTTTTGGCGAGTGACTTGGAAAAAAATGTGAACTACAACCCTCACCAGCAGTGCCTTTCGTATGCTCACATTGTGATTTCTTTAATGAAAACAGTATGATAATAAACCCAAAATGTACAGTTGTTTGTAGAGCGGATATTTATTGCTAATGAGACAATATGTACAAAATGTGAATCTGTGGTTTTGTTTGACTTTTTATTGGGAAGCACACTCACAGGCTTTTCTTTTTCTGGTGCATAAATAAGCTCAGAAACTGTAAAAATGTTTTCAATAAAAATGTGCAATAATTTAGCAAAGGTCAATGCAAAAGGGGTGGTTATCTAGTTACAGTATTGTAAAAATTTGTGATGGCTTGGCTTTTAAATCTTTAATAAATTTCAAAGCTGCTCAAAGTCATTGTTTTGTTTTTTCAAATCTGAAGCACATATATTTGTAATAAGATATATATTACCTGTATTTTAATACTTATAAAGTAATGTACTTGTATTACTAGTATAATTTTGCAAGCGCGAAAGTCCAGCGTTTTCCCCAAATTCATTCCAAAAATGTATGTTTTGAGCATTAATTCATAATCACAGGCTTCGTAAATACACTTTAAAGAAAAGAAGAAATGAAGTACATCAGTATCGACGCTCATTAATTGATAACAGTAACACCTGTTATTCTCAAATAAACTCGGTTTAAGCATTTTATAACGTTAATGATATTCAGTAAATATCATTGGGACTACTGTTAATTAGAGTAAGGTAAATAAACATATTTTTCTAACCTTATACTGTAGTTCACTGTCATATGTGGCTTTTTAATAAACATTTCACTAAAAAACGGAACGATAATGCCCTTATCAAGATGGCCTCTCGATATGGACATTTTCACGAAGGGCATTGTGGGAGCTTCCTGACGTCAACTACACTAGCCAATCTGCGTCTTTCAATTTTTCCGTATCGTGAACTTTGGCGCGCCGCTTTGAAAGAATCAACTCATCAATGAATACTGGCGATCATAAGCATTGATCAGCTGTAAAGCCGCTGTAAAGAGATCAGTGAGGACGTGATTATAATTCTACAGCTGTTCGTGAGCAGGCAGTTTTTGTTATTCATTAGATGCGCGTAAGTTTGCAGTAATAGAGATCCTGCTAAGTGGACAGGATGACGTCTATAAAAGAGATCAAGCGTAAGTTATTTTCTATAAAGTTGTATATAATATTATTTTTGGGCACCGGTTGTGATTTATTGTCATCTATTGTTCAATATTGATGAAAAAAAAAAGTATTTTATTGTAACCCACATCATCCACACATATATGTTTGTTTACATATGTCAGTTAGATATAGATATAAAATATGCAAATAAATTATATATTAATATAGTAAATTGTATATATTTATTATTTATGTTTATTTTATATATACTTATAGTAAATTATACATATATATATATATATTTAATATTTATGATAGTATATATTTTAACAGTTATGTTTAGAATTTTATACATATATATATATATATATAAAATTTCCTGTAATATAGAGTTATTTAATATGTATTTATTTAAATTAATTATACTAAATTATAGTTGTTTAAATAAACTCTATCACAGTAAGCTGAAAAAAATGCTTTTAAAAATATAAATTATATGATTAATGATATATAATTAACGACTACTATATTGCATATTATAGTGAATTTATTTTCAAAATATTGAATATATTTTCAATTTACTGTGTTAATGTGTTTATTTAAACAACTGTGATTTAGTATTATTTAGTGCAGTTATACAAAATGTATGCATATAATATGTGTGTATAAGTTGCATTTCTTTCTTCATGTGTTTGCAGTACTACAGAAGGCCAAGAATAAAGCTCAAAGCAGCAATAACCTGAAAGAAGAAGCCAGTTTGTGCAATCAGCTTGGGGAAGCTTTCGCTAAAACAGGTAAAACAGAGTGAAGCCCTTAGTAGACTTAATAATAAAAGTGGCTTAATGGTTAAAGGTGTGGTGTCTTAACCCGAAGGCTGTAGGTTCAAACCCTAGAAGAGTCGCTTCGTGAACTATCACCATTATTGTGACAGATGTCAGCTGAATGAATGTATTATGAGATAATCAGTCTGGCACACGTCTTCTAGGTGACTATCGTGCTGCTATTGAAGAGCATCGGCAGGAATTGGCGCTCTCTGAGATTTTGCATGATGTGATTGGCTCTGCTGTGGCCAATAGGAAGATTGGAGAATGCTACGCAGAACTGGGGAACATCGAAGCTGCTCTGAAGGTTTGTAAACACATGTTAGTTAAAAATGGAGTGATTGCATGGAGTCATTCTCACATGGAGCTTCTCTCTCAGCACCAGAGGCTTCATCTGAATCTGGCTCGATCTGTCCATGATGCAGCAGAGGAGCAGAGGGCTCTGGCCACTATTGGACGAACATACCTCTTCTTGTTTGATTCAGACAATTCACGGGACAGCTTGAAGCATGCTGAAGATGCTTTCAAGAGGAGTTTGGCCATTGTAGATGAGCGCCTGGAAGGTTAAAGAATGAATTTAGGCATATGAAATTACATGGTTAACCTGAATAACCTGCTCATAAATACTACTACTAGTATGTAGTATGTATACTATGACGATGAGCTGCTATGTTTGCTAAAAAGGAAACATTGTATACTATATCACTGCCTCTGCAGGTACCGTCTCCTCACGAGAGCTGAGTGAGATGAAAGCCCGTCTCCTGCTGAATCTGGGCTGTGTGTATGATGGGATGAAGGAACTGCAGCGCTGCAGTGATTTCATACGACAGAGCATCTATATCGCAGAGTATAGATTTTTTTTTGTCTAGAAACATGAAAAATGCAGTGTTCGCTAGTGGTCAAAATTTTAAAATGAATAAGACTTTTTTTTTTTTTTTTTTTTAAAGAAGTCTCTTATGCTCACCAAGGCTGCATTTATTTAATCAAACAGATAGTAAAAACAATAATATTTTGAAATATTCTTACAATTTAAAAGAACTGTTTTCTGTTTGAATATATTTTAAAGTGTAATTTATCCCTGTGATGCAAAGCTGAATTTTCAGCATCATTACTCCAGTCTTCAGTGTCACATGATCCTTCAGAAATCATTCTAATTTGTTAATTTGCTGCTCAAGAAACATTCCTTATTATTATCAATGTTGAAAACAGTTGTGCTGCTTAATATTTTTTTGGAAAAAAATTCAGGATAAAAAAATAAAAATAAATAATAATAATAAATTAATACTTTTATTCAGGAAGGATGGATTAAATTGATCAAAAATTACAGTAAAGACATTTATAATGTTCCAAAAATTCTATTACAGATAAATGCTGTTATTTTGAAATTTTTATTAATCAAAAATTCTAAAAAAAAAAAAATCTAAAAAAAATGTAACATGATTTCTACAAAAATATAAAGCAGCAAAAATGTGATAATTATTAAAAAGCACAAAAAATGGTGTTAAACTTCAAACCAGCAAACGAACTAAGCAACAAATTGAAAATAATTTAAATGTAACATTTATATAACTCAAAGTATATGACTAAATAATTTAGATAAACTTTATGTAACTATAAAATGTAAATATATTTACATTTAACCTTATTAGGGGAACTTTTTTGTGGCTTAAGAATGTTTTATAACATAAAACAATATTTGGTTTTATTATCTGAGTTTCAACACTCTAAATAAAAGAGCATTGTAGTCTTCATTGCGCGTATGTTGATACCAAACCATTTTGTGGATATCTGACCTCTTTTCCTCTAGGAAAAACAACCTTCTAGAGGATCTGTATCGTGCCAACTTCAACCTGGGCAGCATTCACTTCCGCAATGGGCAGCACTCGCGCGCCATGCGCTGTTTCGAGCAGTCGAAAGAATGCGCCCGCAAAACGAAAGACAAGTTCAGTGAGAGCGAGTGCTTCCATAGTATTGGCAAGGTGATAATCTCCAAGCATCAATATCATCGACATGTGTTGGCCTTAACCTGTGTAGTTTGTTGTTTCCTGTCCCCCTTAATGATTTTCACCAGATGTATTTATTTTTTGATGTGTATCTGTTCAGATATTGCTTCATCTCGGTGACTTTGCGGCAGCACGGCGTTCTCTGAAGAAAGCCTTCTGTTTGGGCTCCCAGCAGCCTTCTGATCGCGAGGCCGTCAAGAGAGATTTCAGACACGGTGAGCTTAAGAACATCTGTGAGTGAGTTTGACAGATTGTGTCAGATCAGGAGATCTAACAGAGGTTTATCTCTTAAAGCTGCACAGCTTAAGGCTGAATGCTGATCTCATAATGGAGATTTTCAGTTAGAAAACGCTAAATCAAAGCACTGTGGCTTCTAATAACAGTATTAGCAGACACTGACATGGCGTTTGACAGAAAGTGTGTCTGATGCAGCAATCCGGGGCTGTCAGCTGGAGCAGGCGGCGACAGAAGTGACTGATAAGTTTTCCCATGAGGCCATGGATCTGTCAGAGCAGTTGGGAGATCTTTACTGTAAAGTGGGCTGCTATAACAAAGCTCTGGAAGCTTATCAAACACAAGTAAGAAGATGTACAGTGCACCCAAAATTGCAATTTATATATAGTAATTTAATTGAATATCATTTTTATTATTTTATTTTCAGTATATTTCTGTGAAAGCTTTATTTGCTTGGTGTGTTTGTGTATCAGCTGGCGTGCGCGGAGGCTTTAGGGAAGCCTGCTCGTGAATTAGCCGTCATTCACGTGTCGTTGGCGGCCACATACACAGATTTGCGACAACATCACAGGGCCGTGGAACATTATAGACAAGAAATAAAGCTGAGAGAGGGCAACCCTAAAGAGGTAACATAGCCAGAGATGAGAAACTCCTCACAAACTATCTACTACTCAGTTTGTGTGTCAAATCTGTTGTACGTCATCTTCAGAGTTGAATGACATAGCACAAACTTCCTAATTTTTCAGTAATTATCTTGCTTGTGTTTCACAGGAGTGTGAGACGTGGTTGAATATGGCTGCTTGTGAGGAGGAGATTGGACAGCCTATGGAGACGCTTGATCACAGTTTCAGTGCTGCTCTGAGCTGTGCTGAGAGATCAAGACTAAACAAACTGCAGGTTTGTTAAACTAATCCTCACACATATGTACATTTATAAATATATTTCTATTTATTTTTGTAAATATATTTATATTTTTTGGCAGCACTTTAAAATAGGGTACCATTAATTAATGTTACATTAACTAACACTGAGCAATACATTTGTTACAGTATTGATTAATCTTTTATAACATTAATAAAAATTCTCTTGTTCATTGTTAACTCAGCCTATTAAGTAATGTTAACAGATACAACTTTCACACAATTTATTCAATTTGTATAAATTATTACTCTGTAATTCAATTGTAGTATTTAGTATTATAGTAAAAAAAAAAAAAAAATAGTGTCACCAACATAGGGATGTAACGGTATGAAAATTTCTTTTCACGATTATAGTGACCAAAATTATCATGGTTATCAGTATTATCACGGTATTGTTAAAATGTGCTGGAGATGTTCAAAAAGTGCCGACACATAAAACTTGGTGAAGTGATTTATATTTAAAAATCAACAAACAACAAATAAAATGACTTTTGGTTTACATAATCACTAAAACAATAACATTACCAATGATGTTCGGATTTTATGACAACTTGACTGACAACAGTTTAATAGCCTGTTCAAATATCTAATGTAAATGTTCAAATAAAGCTTTGAAAAAGTTTCATAAAAAGGTAAACCTCACATTTCAGCCTTTAAATAAAGAAAAGAGTTAAGTCAAAATGATAATTGATTAATAAATGATTATATGTATTTTATCTGCTCCATAAATAATTCTATATAGATAACTTATCTGAATTGTTTAAATGTGTAGAATGCACATAAGCTTGTTTTTCATCAACCGGTCAAAATTTACAGCAGGGCATGCAAATTCGGTCCGTTTTTGGCCAGACAGAAACTGCACACAGGCTGAATGTAAATAGAAGTCTCTGTAAATCCACTCACTGACAGCAGGTGGCGCTTATGGAACAGCAGAATTACAGCTGTTTCCCGTAAACTCCATGGACAAAGCAGTATTGCGATTAAGTAGGTATTACATGGAGTGAAGATGAAAACAACATATCATCGAATCGTTTCTGAAGACAGTCAGAACCTTCAGAGGTACATTCATATAATAAATTCATTCATATATTCATTTGTGTAATTCCCTTAGCACTCTTTTAAAACCTATTTTCACTCAAAACGAAACTACGTTACACCGCGTGCTGTGCGCACGTCAGACTGTTACTTAAAACTGTGATTTATGCTGGACAGTATATATTTATCGTGAGTTGTTCAAAGTGCGGTAATCTAATACAGTTTTAATGATAATTAAAATATGAAACGATCATGATTTATAGTCAAACCGGTAATCGTTACATCTCTACAGCAACATTACATTCAGTAATCTGGTGAGTCTTAACTCAAAGACTAAATGTGACTTTTGGTAAGAGAGTATTTGCGAAATAAAGATGAATGATGTAATTGCTGTTTGTGTGATTTCAGAGGCGTGTTTTGAGGGTGTGGCTGCAGGCCCAGCGGCGCTGCGGCTCCTCACAGTGTGACAACACTGAAGCGCGGCTGATGGAACTGTGCGAGCGGGACGGACTGAGACTGGAGGACAGTGAAGAGGAGGATGAGGAAGAGGAGGTGGAGAACAGTGAACCACTGGAGGACAGTGACATCCAGTACTCTGACTCTGGTAATACACACACATGACATACAAGGATTTATGTTTTAATGCTTTTTATGAGGTCTATTGCAATGCAGATAAGATGCATAAAGTACGGTAGTGGTATTAGAGTTAAGGCCATTGCACACTGAGTCCGAAATTTTCGCATGCGTTTTTTCCATTTTTTGTATTGCCCATCCTTTCCTATCAAAATGCATGCAACGGATGCGAAAACACAGAAAATCGAACCTGATCCGAATTTTTTTTTACAGACGAAAGTTTCGGAGGCAGTGTGCAAACGAGATTGACACAACGTGAGGTCGTATTTATTTTTTAACGTGCGAAAATTTCGGACTCAGTGTGCAGAGACCTTTATTTTAGTATTGTGTGTGTGTGTTTCATTTTAATTTAGTTAAGTTTAAACAATTGTATTTGTTTTTATTTTTATTAATATTTCTATTTAAGTTTTTAAATTAATATTTCTATTTTTAGTTTTAGTCAATTCATTATTTCAACAAATTCGAAATTGAATTTCAATTAGTTGCCAAGGCAGTTTTTAAAAATGTTTCATGTAATATTTTTATTTTATTTTAGCTCCATTTCAATACAAAAAAGAAATTATGCAATGTGCAATTTGGTGTTTTTTTTGTAATGAAAAATAATGGCATGGTCCAGTTTCTTTTGATGTAATGAAGCTGCTTATTCATGCATGTTATCAGGACGTTCATTTATATCCGAGTGAGTGAATAATCTGTTTGTACAGATGAGGATCTGGAGGGTTACGACAAGATCGTGATGGGCAGGAGGAAGACGCAGAGGGTGAGATCGCAGAGACTGTGGTTTATGTTGCGCTTCATCGTCGTTCGATGTGTTGTTTGTTCATCTCATTTGTTCGGTGGTGTTTGCGCAGTGGAACCGACGGAATGAGAAGGGCGAGACGGTTCTACACAGAGCCTGTATAGAGGGAAACCTAAAGCAGGTTCAGTACCTGCTTGAACAGGTGGGTTTGGCTTTTGGTACTTCACTTTTTAAGAGTGAAATAGCTTTAAAAGATTTGTGTCTTTGACCTTTTTGAGAAATGATTTGATGTTTTTATTTGTTATTCTCTGACAGGGTCACCCAGTTAACCTGAGGGATTACTGCGGGTGGACTGCGCTGCATGAAGCCTGTAACTACGGCCATCAAGGTACTGCAGTCTGCAAGTTCAACATGGACACTATGAATAAAGATAAACATGTATAGCATAGGTGTAGCTCATCATGTAAGTACAGCTCATCAGAGAGACTGATATCTGTTTCTTTCAGAGATTGTAGCATTACTGCTGGACCGTGGAGCGAATATAAATGACCCTGGAGGTCGAAACTGTGAGGGTGTCACACCTCTGCATGACACATTAAACTGCGGCCACTTCCATGTTGCACAACTGCTGGTAGAGAGAGGAGCATCAGTCACTGTTCGCAATAGCAAGGTCAGGCAAACACATGCTACACATACCTGTTAACATATACACATAGATGTGAATTGACATCTGTTCAATTATGTATGGTTTATATAGAAACGCTTTTTATTCAACTTAATATAAATGCTGTTTAAGGAAATTAATACTGTTAAATTGATCAAAACTGACAGTAAAGGCATTTATAGTGTTACAAAAGTTTTCCTTTTCAAATAAATGCTGTTCTTTCAAACTTTCTGTTCATCAAAGAATTTTGAAAGAACTGTATCATGGTTTCCACAAAGATATTGAGCAGCAAAAAATGTTTTTAACATTGATAGTAATAATAAATATTTCTTGGGCCGCAAATCAGCATACTGAAATGATTTCTGAAGGATCACTGTGACTCTGAAGACTGGAGTAACGATGCTGAAAATTTTGCTTTGACATCACAGGAATAAAATATGTTTTAAAATACAATTAAATATTGTAAATTGTAATATTATTTCACAATATTGTAAATTTTACTCTATTTTTGATTAAATACAGTAAATGATTTTTACACTGGCATTATCATCCTTCTTTCATGAACAAAACCGTTTTGATTCTGTCTTTGCTTATTCAGTGCACACTTTTCTTACATGTACATACTTATTTACAGGGACTCACTCCTCTGGACACCCTGCGTCAGTGGTTTAAGACTTACAGCCGACAGCTGGACCAAGAGACAAAGCAGGAGTGTTTGGAGACTGAAAAACTCCTCAAGAGAGCTCTGTCAGGAGGTGGTGAGGAGATGTACAATTTATTGCCTATTTTATACATTTTTGCGTTTTAATGATGACAAATGAGACATTCGCGAAATTACTAATTAAATAAACTAACAAGAATTTCTCAAAATTCCCCAGAAAATGCATTATTTATTGACACAGGTGGAAGCTATCAAATGGTGGGCTGATACCACTAATCTCCAGTTTGGCTGATTTGTTGATCCAAAAGAGATTGACAGAACTTTCAAGAGCATTTGATTTATTTCAGGAAGTGTTGGTACTTCAAAAAGAAATCTCAGGCTCCAGTACTTAAAACTCCTTATCTCATACTCCTGTAGTCTCAGTTATATCAGCACTTCCACGGCAGCAGAAGGAGCTTCAGGACAGTCAGCTGTTTGATGCTGAGTGTTCAGAACCACTGCTGCAGGAGCCACCGTCTGAACCCCAGCAGATCACTCACCGTCCTGCTCCAACCGTCCCAACTCCAAAAAACTCGGCTCCTGGACAAAGAGGCAACTCAGGCCCAGCCCGCCGGCCAAGAGGGATGGAAGCAGACGTTCTATATGGGGTAAAGTTGCTTTTCTGAAACATACGTTGATTTCATTTTTCAAATTTTTAAGCAAGAATTCATTTCATTGTTTTCGCTTTAGAACGAGAGCAGTTCTTCATATAATTCCGACTCGGATTTGTCACTCAGTCCTCAACGTCCCGTTCGGTCAAGACCACGTTCCCCAGCTGTCCAATCCTCGCAGGAATTCCCACCCAGTCAGGACATGCCCTCCGTATTTGAGTTCAGAGAGGCTGCATTGCCCCCGCAGTCAGAATCAGGCAGACTGGAGTATCAGAAGGCCATGCAGAACCTGGGCAGCGCCAAGTCCCGCCTCCTCTCTCAGAGCCTATCAGAGCCGGCCTTTACCAGCATGCCAGCAGTGTCAGCCAATAGCAGAGCAGCGCTGGTACCAGAGGACCAGTATCTGGCAGATGATTGGCTGGAGGATGATCTGAGTGATGTGCAGCCTAAGAAGAAACGGAGAGTTTCTGAGCACAACATCCCACGGGAAACAACTTCCAGAAATCAGAATCATTTCTCAGTATCTGCTGAAGCTCCTCCTAGAGGTGTGTGACAATCATCATTAGATTCATATCGATTATGAAGTGCACACAATAGTGCAATCACAATATTTAATTTTTAATAATTAGATAGAGGGCTACACTTTTTGTTATCTTTCTTTTCTTTATTCTTTTATGTGTTATTTATACAATTTTTATTTCATAGTGGTTAGTTAAATCCTAAATTTAATGTCTAACAACAAATTTGTTTCTTTTCATTTTTGAGCTTTTTTTTTAATTAAAGTAAGGCCTACCACATTATTAACTATTCATTTATGATTAATATTATACAATTGTAATTAATAATGCTGTGTTAAATCCTAAATTTAATGACTGACAATTAATTTTTTTTTTTTACACTTTTTGAGCTCCTTTACACACAACACAACACAAGTACCTACCACATTAGTTTCCTTAAACATTATTAATTATTAGTTTCTATGGGTAAGTACTTTCTAATGGTAAGTTAAATCGTTTTAACCATTTTTGGGGTCCTTTTTTTAATGCTAAAGTAATGCAACACTTAAGTACCACATTACCACATTAGTTTCCAAAAAAAAAGAAGAAGAATTACCAATTTCTTATATTATGATGCATATGGTAATGTAACACATTTTTCCTATATAATATAATTAATATAGAATAGTTTTGTATGACATATAAAATATTGTTTTTTTTGTATGATATTAATAATATAATTAATATATTATTGATGCTAAACTGTAAATGCCCATTATTAATTAGATTCACGTCTCTCACTATTTCTCATAGCAGTTCAGAGTTCCTCCAGTAGGGGTCTGTCTCTGAAGAAGGGCCCTAATAAGTCTCGGCAGGTGAAGATGAATCAAATTCCCGGGATGGTCAGTCTAGGCAGGAGAGAGGTCAGCAGGTCACAGAGTCCCATCATGACCCAAGAATCTGAGCCCATCCATGACCCTGCACCTCCTACCCATCAGTCAATGGTAGTACAGTCCTCACTATTTCATTGGCTGTGTTTACAAAAGCATGTTAGCATACTATGCAGTATATAATGTATAGTGCTTGCTTTTTTTTTTAAATATGTGAATTAGTATGCAGCATGAAACAGTATTATAATATGTTATTACATAATCTTGTTACTTTGTGTGTTTAGTGTATCAAGTGGCATTTGGTTACCATTTTGGAAATAAATGCTGTTATTCTGCATTTTAACACTATTTTATGTAAAAAAGTCATAATTTTTGGCAGTTACTAAACAAATTAGTCAAAAAGGAAGTAATAAATCTAATATTTCTATTTTAATACTATTTCATGTCAAAAAAATGTCATAATTCTTGGCAGTTACTAAAAAAAATTGTCAAAAAGGAAGCAGCAAATCTAATATTTTTATTTCTGCATAATACTAGTCATTGCGTTTGATAATTTTAGACTGTTAATGAATGCAACTGGTGTTTTAATTGGCATTAATGAATAATTATTATTATTTTTTTAAAGCCACCAGCATCATTCCAGAACCGAACAGCCCATGTTCCTGCACCGATCAGGATGAGGGTCAGAGTTAAGGACAATGTCTTCTTGATTCCAGTTCCACACAGGTCTGAAGCTGCATTTGTGTATATCAGATAGTGTTTAGTGGTTTATGAGTGTATGTAATTGTAGGTGTTATATGTTGTGTTGTGCAGTGAGGCAGACTCTTGTACGGTGGCGTGGTTGTGTGATCAGGCCGCTCAGCGTTACTATCAGACATGTGGATTACTGCCACGTCTGTCCCTGCAGAAAGAGGGCGCTCTGCTCCTACCCACCGATCCACTGCTGGCTGTGCTGCACACCAATGAAGAGGTCAGAGGTCATGGGAGAATGTCTGTGTATTTTTCTATTGTTTGTAGTTTTTTTTTTTTTTTTTAAAGAACTTAATGAACAGCAAATATTTTTGCTTATGCATAATTTTTACAGTTATTTTTTAAACTAAAGAATGAAAACCAAGATTATAGTCATTTACAGAGGGATTTTAGCAAAACAAACATATTCTGGGAGCAAAAGATTTGCCAGGAAAATAAATATAATAATAATAATAATAATATAAATACATATTTTTACCAATAAGAAGTGATTAATATATAATAGTTTTGTATATAATATAATACAATGCAGTATAATATAATAACAAAATTAATATACAGATATTAATGATACTAAACTGTTTTATTTCCCATTGCTAATTAGTTTTATGTCTGTCTCTCTATATATAGAGAGAGAGAGAGATAAAAAAAAAAAATATATATATATATATATATATATACACACACACACACATATATACACACACACACACACACACACACACACACATATATATATATATATATATGTGTGTGTGTGTGTGTGTATATATAATGTATATGTATGTGTGTGTGTGTGTGTATATATGTCTGTGTATATATATCTATATATATCTATATATATATATATATATATATATATATAATATAATATAATATAATATAATTATTTATTTTTTTCCTGTGTCACAGTAAAACTAGATAAATATTTTTCTTAGTTGAGTGGTATTAACCAAAATCATAATTGTATGGTCTAGTCTTTAAAATATTTGTGCTTCATCTCGTTTAGTTTTCTCTGTCATTTCAATAATGTGAAACTTGATACAAACCAAAAGATAATATTAGTCATAATAACATATGGTTTAGTATGGCATCAGTGCAATGGCACCATCATGTTAAAAACAAATGACTCAAAACAGTAATATACTATAAATATTACTGGAGGTGTTTGAAGTGTGAAATTCTTGGTTCTCTGTATATTTTATTTTATTTTTATTTTTTTGTTAATTGTTCCATGTTATTAACAATACATCCTAGGCTGCTTTTGTACCTTAAAACAAAAGTGTGTCAAATAAAGTAGTCTGATAGTGCTATATTATGTCTTCTGAAACCATACAGTATCCTTGTGTGGTGAACAGGGTGAAAGTTTAAGTTGTTTTCCATTGCAAACCTTTCTTTTTTTAATCTTTTGGTCAATCTACCTATTGCAGGTTCTTGCTGAGGTTTGTTCATGGGATCTTCCTCCTCTCCCTGAGCGGTACAGGAAAGCCTGTCAAAGTCTGGGAGTAGGTGAGTGTTGTGTCTTTCTAGTCTGGGATCTTTATCACAAAACGTCTTTGTTTCATATTTTGCATATTTCATATTATGTGCATTTCAGAGGACAACCGGCGTGTGTCTCGGCTGTGTGAGGTGCAGGACAGCAGCTCTTGTGTGAACGTCTGTGGACTCAGTTTGCCTCCAGTGTCTCTGACTCCTCTCCTCCGAGCACTCAAACTGCAGGCCAGCCTCACGGAGCTGCGCATCTCTGCTAACCGTCTGAACAACGACCTCCTTCCAGAACTGATGTCCGCTGCTGCCACTATGCCCAGACTGAGGATTTTAGACATATCAGCCAATCAGATCACTGGAGAGGGGCTCAAAAAAGCATCGGACATGTTTGAAACAAAGAGTCAAGCTGCTTTCCCAGTAAGTGTAATTTCATTCATCCAGTAACATAAGATCTTCTTCTATTAGGGACAGGCGTTACATTGGTTTTCATATCAGTTATTGGGCGTTATTAAAGGTTTTCTTATTGTATTTTTTTTTAATTTAATGAAATCAGTCGGTAATAGATATTTAAAAGCTCATGTTCATGCTCTTTCCCCTATTTTTACATTTAGATTTTTTGTGAGATAGTATAAAATTTTATATCAACCATTTATTAGTTATCAAACATAAAAACTAGACATCTATAAACACATATATGTGACCCTGGACCACAAAACCAGTCTTAAGTAGCACAGGTAAATTTGTAGCAATAGCCAAAAATACATTGTATGCGTCAAAATGATCAGTTTTTCTTTTATGCCAAAAATCATTAGGATATTAAGTAAAGATCATGTTCCATGAAGATATTTAGTAAATTTCCTACCATAAATATATCAAAACTTAATTTCTGATTAGTAATATGCATTGCTAAGAACTTAATTTGGACAACTTTAAAGGCGATTTTCTCAATATTTAGATTTTTTTCACCCTTCAGATTCCAGATTTTCAAATAGTTGTATCTCGGCCAAATATTGTCCTATCCTAACAAACATACATCAATGGAAAGCTTATTTATTCAGCTTTCAGATGATGTATAAATCTCAATTTTTGAAAAATTGACACTTATGACTGGTTTTGTGGTCCAGGGTCACATATACAGTCATGTGAAAATGTTAGGACACCCTATTGATTTCCATGGTTTTCTGTATCAGTGCATAATAAAAAAATCATCTAGTCTTTGGCAGGTCTTAAAATTTGGAAAATAAATCCTCAGATGAACATCATCACATGACATATTGCACTGTGTCATTATTTACTTAACAAAAATGAAGTCAAGATGGAAAAGCCATGTGTGACAAACTTAGGACACCCTATGATTCAGTTGCCTGTAGATCCACTTTTAGCGGCAATAACTTGAAGTAATCATTTTCTGTATAACTTTATCTGTCTCTCACATCGTTCTGGAGGAATTTTGGCCCACTCTTCTTTACAACGTTGCTCCAGTTTATTGATGTTTGTGGGTATTTGTTTATGCACTGCTCTCGCCACAGCATTTCAGTCAGGATGAGCGCTAGACTTTGACTGGACTGTTGCAACACCTTGATTCTTTTCTTTTCAGCCGTTCTGCTGTAGATTTGCTGGTGTGCTTGGGATCATTGTCCTGTTGCATGACCCAATTTTGGCCAAGCTTTAGCTGTCGGATCGGATGGCATCACATTAGACTCTAGGATACTTTGGTATACAGAGAAGTTCATGGTCGACTCAATGACTGTGAGGTGCCCTGGTCCTGTGGCTACAAAACAAGCCCAAAATCATCAGCCCTCCTCCAACATGCTTGACATTTGGTATGAGATGTTTGTGCTGATATGCTCTTTAGGTTTTCACCAAATATGGCACTGTGCATTATGGCCAAACATCTCCACTTTGGTCTCGTCTGTTCAAAGGACATTGTTCTAGAAGTCTTCTGGTTTGTTCAGATGCAACTTTGCAAACCTAAACCGTGCTGCCATGTTTTTTTTTAGAGAGAAGAGGCTTTCTTCTGGCAAGCCTTCCAAACATGCCATACTTGTCCCATATTTTTCTAATTGTACTGTCATGAACTTTATCATTTAACATGTTAACTGAGGCCTGTAGAGTCTGCGGTGTAGTTCTTGGGTTGTCTGCCATTTCTCTGAGCATTACACGGTCTGATCTTGGGGTGAATTTGCTGGAATGTCCACTCCTGGGAGGATTGGTGTCTGTCTTGAATGTCTTCTACTGGTGAATTATCTTCATCACTGTGGAATGATGGGACTTCAAATTGTTTGCAAATGGCTGTATTACTCTTCCCAGATTGATGGCAGCAACAGTTGCTTCTCTAAGATCATTGCTCATGTCTTTCCTCTTTGGCATTGTGTTAACACATACCTGAAGGCTCCAAACCTGCAAACTGCCAAAACATCTGCTTTTATAGAGGTGCTCACACTTGCTGATGATCAGTTAATCAAAGGCATTTGATTAGCAGTGCCTGACTGTTATTTACCCTCTTAATTCTTATGTTAACAGTAAGTGTGTCCTAACTTTGTCTCACATGGCTTTTCCATTTTGCCATTATTTTTGGTAAATAAATAATGACACGGTGCAATATGTCATGTGGTGGTGTTGTTGTTCATCTGAGGTTTTATTTTCCAAAATTTAAGACCTACCAAGGACCTTCACTTTAAACATATTTTTAACAAGCATATCTTAGTTTTGATCTTCGTATCTGCATGAGTCTGTACAGCAGAGATGGTGTGGTCACCAAAATCTGCAGCTAATATAGACGTGTGAAGAATGAATATCAGAAAATTTGACTGTCTTGTCAGTATGTGGTCAGGAGTTTTGCTCCTTTCTGAGAAGAAATGAACAGCTTCCTTTTTTTGGTTCAGTGGTTTCATGAGGAAATGTTAATGGTCAAATCTAAAATAACAAATATGAAATTCACACATCATGAGAACTTGTTGATCATTATCTTAAGAAAAGAGTACTGCATAATACACTTTTATACATACATTGATACCATGTTTTGAGTTTTCATAATTTTGTTCTTTTTTTTTGTATTCATTTTCCCTTTCTCTCTTCTTTTGTATTCACTTTTTTCTCTCTGTAGTGTCTGGAGGAGTTGAATTTAAGCATGAATCCTCTGGGCGATGGCTGGACACAAGCACTAGCGAGTCTTCTGTCCGCCTGTCCCCTGCTCTCCACTCTGTCCCTGCAAGCCTGTGGCCTCTCTGCACGATTCCTCCAGCAACACCGTCTGCTCTTAGCCAACGCCATGGCCAGTAAGCACCATCAGATACATCTGATCTGAAGTGACCTCTGTTTGACAACTGAATGAAATCATGCTGTTTCTGTACTGTGTCTGTTATTTTATGCTCTCACAGGCACTGGGAATATGCGGTCAGTGTGTCTCTCCCATAATGCACTGGGCTCCACTGGTTTCGAGCTTGTGTTGAAGACGTTACCGATGCACTGTCTCACGCACCTTCAGCTCTCTGCAGTCTGTAGAGGCCCATCTGACCAGCCTGCCATGGAGATCCTCACTAGACTCCTGACACAAGTACACTTACTTCCTTCAAGTCCAGTTTAAACTGGTCAAACTTTAAAAAAATTAATTATCCATCAGTGCTCCTACCTGTCAGTCAAAGGGTTCCAAATAATAAAACAGTCATCAAAACAAGAATATGTGGTTAAGATGTTTAGTATGGGGTTGTGGGCTGGTTTTGGGAATTTAATCTCTGCTTTAAAATCTACATCATTCAACTACTACGTAAATAATATTGACTAAATGTTTGGGTTTCAGGGTGACTGTCCGCTCACGCACTTAAATCTGGCTGGAAATGGCCTCACAGACCACAGCATCCTCTTGGTTGCTAGGTGAATCATTCAGCTCTTGTCTTACTGTACTGAAATATTTGTTACAAAACTTAATGTATCATTTATATGTTTATTTCAGTTTCCAGCTTACTGAATATGTTACAGATCTATTTTGGTTATTTTTAGGTGTCTTCCTGTTTGTCCCTCCCTGGTGTCTCTGGACTTGTCTGCCAACCCTTCAGTGACCTCGGTTGGCCTTCAAAGTCTCCTTAACGTCCTCATGGAGGCCCAGCGACCTTTGACCCATCTCAATCTTCAAGGTATTTATATTCAGGTTTAATTGACAGTGTCTCGTCAGCTCTGATGCGTTTCCTTTTGTATCCTGCCAGTGGTTTGGTTGTAGGCTGATAAGGGAAAGGTTGTAGGTTCAAACCACAAAATGCATGTGATGAAGACATTTAAACTTAAAGGGAATTTGAGGGTACTTTCCCTGTAATAGATTTACTGACAATTCAGACTTGCACTATTGCTTTCTGTGTATCTGATTAAAATTGGGAGAAATTACCAGTACAAATATTATGTCATTCACATTTTGACAAGTAAGCAATTTTATTGATGCAAAAAGGGAAAGTTTTTGTATATATGTTGCAACAGCATATCATGAAGTAGGTTTCAAAATAACTAAGTGATGACAAATTTCTGACACTGTTTTTCAAGCATCATTTTTTGTTATACAGTTGCATGTAGTCACATCATCTTGCAGGTTCTCACAGGAAAAGCTGTTTGAGAAGCTCATTTGCGCAAAGTTTGAATTGCTGGATGAGTCATTAGCCATCTAAACAAACTGATAATGATCACTGTTGTTGTGAATGTGACTTCCTGTGGCCTGTAATGTTTGAAGTTCCTCTCGTTCTTCATGACAGGCTGTCAGGTGTCAGGACCTCTGGGTGATGTTTGTTTGGACAGTCTGTCTGATCTCATTCGAGACCTGCGTTTGTGCTCCCAGAGTCTGAATAAACTAGACCAGGATGCACTGCAGCAGAGCTGGAGACAGAGATCAGAACCCATGCATGTGTTTTCTCGCAACTCCAAATGCATGCTGAGCATCACCGCGGCTTCACAGTAACGTTCGTCTAATGGACAAATTCTTGAAAACATTTGTCTGTAAATACTGTCTAAATGTAGCATGTGTGCTGTCATTATGTATTTTTTTTATTGTAATTATTTGTATGGACACGTATATTTGTTTATACTTGTGACTCAAACTCATTCTATTTAGTCTTTCTGCAAATTGTCTTTATTGCTGATTATTTGCAAAATGTAAGAAATTATGAGTTTGAAATGGGCATGGGATATTAATGTATGTGGTGTGGTGCTGATGGACCAAAAAATGGACCAATAAAATAATAATTCAAGCATCCTCTGTTTCTAAAATATCTCCAAAAATTTAAAGAGGAAAAACATGTCACAAAACATGAGTTTCATGCATTTATTGTGCAGTTAAAGAAAAAGAGAGAGTGTACAGTATACAACAAATTAAAAAACAAACAAAAAAAAAAAAAAAAACTGATATACAATCCAGTAATCTCACCATTAGCTCTAGAGCATTTTGCTCAATTTTCCCAGCGAAAGCGAACACTCAAGGGCTTTTCACACATTAATAAATAGTAAACTCTGGGTCAACAGGATCCTGGGTTATCTTGCTTCACGTCTCACACTGCTGGTGATTTACCAGGGGTTAACAATTAATCATGGTTATTCATAGGCCTAAGTTTCACACTGTACATTCCTAAACCCAAAGTGCTTTTTTGAATTTTCGCGGGGTTAGTGGACTAGCGGTCGACTTGTTTACATAACGGCTTTAGCTTTGAGCATCCTCATTTTATATTGCCGACTATACAGTTTCTTTTTTCCTCTATATGGAGTTTTCGGATTGTAAAGGTAAGAATGAAACAGTCTCTTTTATCACTCAAATTTTAGCGCGTTTTCAGTCAGCATTTGACTTTTTTCCCTTAAAAGCTGAAATGACTGTTTATCCATTACTGTCCAATGCTGTTGCTAAAGAGTTTAGTTGTAACATTCAAACACGCATCGTTTCTTTTTCTTGTCGTAAAAATGGGCGTGGCCATTTGTCAATTCTATGGGTCTAGCTTCCGGTCTCATCCGCGTCCAGCAATTTTTAGCTGTACAAAACAGTTCTTTATTGTATTATCTTAATTATGAGTACACTGGTTTGTAGTGCAAACAGTTTTACCGTTTACTGCACGTACTTTACTTCTCCTTGTTTACCTATAGTGGCTAATGAACCGGAAGTCTCACCCATAGGCTTACTTCCGCGTTGGAAAAAAAAAGTGGATATAAATTTGGCACCTTAATGTGGTGTTAACATCGAAAAAGCCGTGCTAGTCCCCTGGTCAAAGCGGTGCTAACCCTGCTTCTAAATTACAAATGTGAAACGTTTCTTTACAAGGGGTTAAAAACGGGGTTTAGAACATCAGTAACCCAGCTTTAGGTAGTTCACCCATAAATGAGAATGAACCCAAGGTTTACTCACCCTCAAGCCTAGGTGTATGAATTTCTTCTTTTAGACAAATAGGCAAGAGTTGTATTAAAAAATATCCTGGCTCTTCCAAGCATTATAATGTCAGTGAATGGTGGTCGAGATTTTGAAGCAAAATAAAGTGCATCCATCCAACATAAAAAGTGCTCCACACGGCTCCAGAGGGTTAATAAAGGCCTTCTGAAGTAAATCAATGCTTTTGTGTAAGAGAAATATCCATATCGTTTATAAACTGTAATCTCTAGCTTCTGCTAACTGTCATAAATATGGATATTTTTAAATATCCATATCCATAAATAAATATAGGTCTCTTGAAGCATCTTGGAGACGTTACCACGGTTCTTCTGGATTTAGTCTGTCTCAGTTTGTTCTGTTTCTTCATGTCATTCCAGACAGACTGGATGATGATGAGATCAGATCTCTTTGTGGAGCACTGGCTGTTTCAGACTCCTTGTGCAAACAAAAATCGTACTGGATTATTACAATTAATGGCAAAATGAATGTTTGGAAATGTAAACTGATATTTCCTACTGACACACTACAGCAAAAGATAGAAATAACTGACTTAAAACCATTTTTTTAGCTGGTGAAAATAATAGTAGCCTAAAACTTTTGCACAGTACTGTATATTGTTAAATTATTGTATATTTTGCTTTTGTATCCTGCCAGTGGTTTGGTTGGTAAAGACCTGGGCTGATAGCACAAACTCAAATTGGAGGGAATTTGAGGGTCCTTTCCCTGTAATAGGTTTACTGTCAATTTAGACCTGTACTATTGCTTTCCAAGCTTTCAAATCTATCTATCTATCAATCTATCTATCTATAGCTGCTTGTGGTGACATCATAATCGTGCAGTAGCAGCATCTTGCAGTATCTCACAGGAAAAGCTGTTTGAGAAGCTCATTTGCGCAAAGTTTGAATCGCTGGATGAGTCATTAGCCATCTAAACAAACTGATAATGATCACTGTTGTTGTGAATGTGACTTCCTGCGTCCTGTAATGTTTGAAGTTCCTCTCGTTCTTCATGACAGCCTGTCATAAAAGTGTTTATTAATGGACGAATGCTTTAAAACATTTGTAAATACTGGACCAAGAAACAGACCAATAAAATACAAATTTAAGCATCATCTGTTTGTAAAAGTATGATGTCACACAATATTAAAGTTTGTTTCACACATTTATTTTCCAATCGAATACAGATAAAATGGAATACAAAACCACAATAATCACACCATTAGCTCTAGTGCTATATAGTTCACCCAAAAATGAAAATACTATCATCATTTATTCAACCTGTATGAGTTTCTTTGTTCTGCTGAACATAAAAGAAGATATTTTGAATATGGGTAATCAAACACCATATAGGTTTGGAACAGCTTGAGGGTGAGTAAATGATGACAGTATTTTAAGTTTTGGGTGAACTAAGCGTGGGTCATTGGGTCATCGTAAATGGAATTTACTTCGGGTTAACAATGGGTATTCACATGGTACATTCCTAAACTCTGGGTTTATATATTTGAGGTGTCAGTGTCATTGATTGGATGAAGGCAGCGTGTTTACATAATGGCTCTAGCATTGAGCGTCAAATATATTGCTGACTACACGTAAAGTTTTTTTTCTCTCTCACTCCAAATGTTTTCAGTCATCATTTGATATTTTTCCCCTCAAAAAGCTGAAACTAGATACTGTTTCTGCTACAAGGATCAGTGTTTCCGTGACTGTGGCTAAGCACCTAATCGTAACATTTACTGCATTGTTTCACAATGTACGTTTGGCACCTTAGTGAGGTTAAAACTGAAAAAGCGGTGCTAGTCCTGCTTCAGAGCAGGGTTTAATAATCCCAGAAAAAGAGCAGCGCTAAACTTGCTTCTAAATTAACAAGTGTGAAACTGAAACGTTCATTTACCCGGGGTTAAAAACTCGGTTTAGAATGACAGCAACACGAGATTAAGGCCAATGTGGAAAAACCCTTTAGAAACAAACAAACAAAAAAGCCTTATGCATTTCTTCAGTTTATAAAATATGATTCTTAAACTTTTATAAGGTCATTAACTCCATGCCTATTTCTTACAAACAGTAATGTTAATACAGATGGTTCTGGCGTCATCAGTAGTTGAAAGTTCTTCGACCAGAGTGTCCATGTACTCGTTCACAAACTTCCTACACTGTGACTTCAGGAAGCCGATCTCATCACAGACCACCCCCAGCATATTTTTAATTTCATCCTGTAATTAAATGACAAGCAGTTAACGTTAAGCTAGTGTTGCATTCATTTATTTAAACATTAAAACAGTAGTTACCAACCGGAGTTGCTCCATTGGAGATCTGTTTTTTCAGCTTCTTCATTGCCCACTTGCAAGCCCAGCACATTCCAGGGAGTTGTTCTGTTTGTATCTCACCCTGATAAGACAATGAAAGCATATTGGAGTCAGTAGTTTAGATATATGACAGTAGAATCTAGCAGTTCAAAGTGGGCATGATGACTAGCTGTTTGAAAACCATTGTCAAGCGTATCTTCATCTTGCAAAACCTCTTGAAGTTTCATTTCAGTACATGACAAAGGTCTGACTTCTATAGTGATCGATGCATCAGCCTGTGTGATTAATCAGCTGACAGTCATATTATTGTGGTTGTTTGGCCTTTTAAATTGGTAGTTTTAAATTCTACCATCATCATATTATGTATTTTTCAGTTTTCAAATAGCAGTTTGTGAACTTTGATGTGTAAAATAATCATTTAGGTAAATTAGTTAATTTTGTGTACATGTTATTGGTAATCATGAAAGTTTACGGAGTGAAGGAAAGATTGGAAATATAAAAAAACAATCGAAAAATAACAGAAATTTATGCAATCTTAAAAAGTCAACAACATTTCTATAGTAAATATACGTTTTGGCCACTAATTACCAGTTTGCTGTACTACTTTACAAGTAAACATGAAATGGGATCATGATAAACGAGGTTGAGAACAACTCACAGAGCTTTCTTGAAGTTCATTTCCAGTAGACTCTTTTTTATGCATTTCCCAGTGAAGAGCACAAACTGAGGAAAAACGCATGATAAGTGTAGCACATACTATGTACTAAATGCAGGAATTGAATATATTGCATGAGTTTAGTTAAACTGTGTATATTTTGGGCACTTTCAAGCTGGTTTTAGCATGACCAGCATTGCACATCAATGAACTTAAGCTGGTCCAAATCAGTCTATGCTGTCTTTTTCAGCTAGGCACACAAATGTAGACAAATAGATGGATAAAGACCAACAACTGATCTGTGTTAATTTTACCTGAGGATATCAGCAGGGTGATCAAGACGATACTCCGCAGCATCTTGTTTGGCAAAAGACTGTAAACTCTCTGCTTGTTTGCTGAAGGTCTTTGGTGCCACTTTTTATAAAACACCTCTCTTCAACCAGAAACCACAACATTGAAGTGAGACCAGCAGCACCCTCAACATGACAAGCTGTACTGTCACTAACACATTTATTTCCATCTTCCTGTATGTGTGATACTTACCATAAATAATTATACTTTGGTTACACATACTATATCTAAATAGTATATATCTAATCACATAATATATCTAAAAAAGATTGGAAACTCAAAGTGCTCTGCAATAAAGACTTTCTTTGAAATATTGCAATACTGTGTAATTTGTAAAAGATTGTCCTAATGCCACCCCCTTGGGACTCATTTATGCCATTGCAACTAGAAGCAACCTTAAATAAAGCCTTCTCTAGCTGGTAATTTGAGATGAGTGATAAATCTTTATTACTCACTATTTTCTATTTGCCTTGACTTTTGAGAAGTGAGTGTTTCTTTAACATGAGTATGGCAAGGTGTGTGATGGTTTTCACACCCTACCACATGTTGAGCTGTTTGGAAAAGAATCAAGAACTGCTTCCTTGTTTCTAATTCTCAAACTGTCACCATTTTAAATTCAATTCACAATGTCACATCTATCAAAATGAATTGATAGATGTGACATTGTGAAATGCAAATTCCGAAATGATCCTTTTGAATCAATGGTGAAAAGAGCAAAGCATGTTCTCTTTTTGTAAAGAAACCGAATGTCATTAGATATATATATATATTTTTTTTTTTGCATATAGTTATTTATTTTGAATAAAAAACGAATAAGAAACATGTTTCAACCACTGATTTATATAAATTCTACTATTATAATATATGCTGTTAATGTACTACCATTGTACTAAATTCACCCAACCGGATATTCATTTAATGATCTCATTTTGTCATACAGTCATACTGGTCTGGAATGACATGATAGTGAGTGAATGATGAGTTTGTGTGAATTACAGTGCCTTGTGAAAGTATTCATACCCCTTCATTATTTTTCACGTTTTGTTATGTTGCTGCCTTATGTTAAACGGCTTTAAATTACTTTTTTTCCACATCAATCTAGACTCCATACACCATAACGACAAAGCAAAAACAGAATTGTCACAACTTCGTAAATTTATTAAAAATAAAAAAACTGAAATAAGTACATTGCATAAGTATTCATATCCTTAACTCAGTACTTAGCTGAAGCACCTTTACAGCCTCAAGTCTTTTTGCGTATGATGCGAGAAGCTTTGCTTATCACCATTTGGCAATTATCTGCCATTCTTCTCTTCACCTCTTCACCTCTCAAGCTCTGTCAGGTTGGATGGGGGCAGATGCACATTTTCAGGTTTCTCCAGAAATATTTGATTGGGTTCAAGGCCAGG
>JAFVLL020029431.1:0-36136 GCA_021397915.2 Tor tambroides | reverse complement strand
AACCTGAAGATGTGTACGTCTCATGTCTATTTATAACCTGCAGGTGCACGTAATCAATGACGTCACTCACCGAGGTTATTTAAGCCAATTCTTGGCGTGTTTGACACACGTGCTTCACAACCGGTCGAACAAAGAATGTTCCCAATAGCGCTTTCAGCACAGCATCGAGAGTAGCTTTTGATAAGGGAACAGCATATGGCATGCACATTTCTTTTCACCCAACAACAAACGTGCAATAACACATAATTCATGATGCACATGAACAGCCCACAGGTATCTCACCACCAGTCAAACCTGTCAAAAACATGCAACATATTACTTTAGAGCTGGACTGTGTGCTCACCATCTAGAAATCAGTCACAACAGAAAATGATATTTACATGATGGTCTGATATCTCAGAGCACACAACACCTCTTTCATACACACGCCTGGAAAAAAACAGCCATTATTCAGCTGATAGAGATGAGCAGGACATCCATCTTCATTAGCCTGTTTCACATCAGATTTAGTGACATGTGAAGTAGTCAATATTCATTCACACAAATAAGTTAACAAGATAAACAACAAAATAGATCATATCTCTGCTGCATATGGAGCCCCCACATCTGACTCATCATTTAATCCAAAGATATGAAGATTTCAAAGCTAGGGTCACAGTCTGTCTAGAGCTGTTTCTAATTGCCATTTTTGTCATTATTCTATCTGTGGCTTTCACTTTTGATGCATTAATCTTTACTTTCTCTTTTAGTGTGCACACAGCTAAATCCCAACAATGAACGGATGAACATGCATAGATCCCTTTTTAATATAGTGACATAATATACAAAACAGGATACAATAGCATATAATTACCGAGGCACCACTAAAAGGGTTTTTGGCATCATCCTTGTGGCTTGATTGACTTGTGATGTTTTGCTTGTGGCTTGTAGAGGCAAGCAGCGTTAGTTTTCAGTGGAGGCTGCTCATCTGCAGCGAGAGAGACACAATCACACTGGTGCTTTAGATGCTGCCTGTGTCCTCAGCTGTTTTCACTTAAACCTCATCTATCACTCCACTGGTTGTATATAAAAGCAGGAGACCTTTTGCTGCATCTGCGAGAAATCTGGCACTGTGTTTGAAAGGTCAGGTCATGTTTAAAGCAAGCTGTTTAAATGTGACTGAAACGTGATTTTAGGCTGTGCTGGGTAGTAACATTACATTTTAAAATGCTCATCATTAGATGCCAAATTTTTTTCAGGTAAAAAACATTTCGTTTCTGAACAAGGGTTGTCATTTTTTCAGCCATATGCTGAAGACCCCTCAACAATGCCATGTAGAAAAGGCTGGTCTCGAAGGTTTGTTTTAAATACAGTGTCACCATCTAGTGGAAACCTTTTTCTTGACATTTCTGTAATGTCACTACTGATTTTCTTGACTTAATGATACAGCGCCATCTAGTGTATCAGAAGCGACATCAAAATCTTTCACTTTATATACAGGGGTCAGAAAAATAATATGAACACCCACATATAATTTGATATGTGTGTATTCATATGTGTGTACTATACATATATTCTACATACGTATATATTCTCTAGGTTCAGGTTGTATATCAGTGTAGTATGAGTTATGTTCAGCAGTGTTTAGTAAAAGCCACGGGTGAAATGTTAGACTTCCAAAAAGGACAAATCATAGGAGGCCATTTAGTAGGGGCGTCTGTAACTTTAACAGTCCAATTATTTAGTGTTTTAAGGACAGCACTCTTTATGTATACTGTATATGTCTTTACTGTATACACAAAGCATAGAAAAATTAATCATGAAGTGGGCGAAAACCAAAAGTGAATGATAGGGACCGTTGAACACTAAAGAACAACAAACAACAGAACTACAGCAGCAAACCTCAGTATTCACCTTAATGACCCTGTCTCCACAAAACCAACATCTCTGAAAGAATAGCTAAATCTTGCAAAAATCTCAATGGTAAAATACAAAAAATATGGTGTCACGATCATAAAACCTGGACAGTTTTGAGCACCAAGATGAACATTCAAATGGAGACTATTTAATAGTTGTACGAATCTATTCTCAGGCTGTATTAACAGCAAATGGTGGCAAAACACCTTCATAATGAAATACTGCCTATTTCCCAGGTGTTCACATTATTTGTCCAACCCATGTACTTTTTACATCTCTTTTCTTGATCTGATATTCCAATTTCCATAATAAGCAGATAATAAGGATCTGAAATATTAAGGACATGAACTGTTTTCAAAGGCAGTGTTTTCAAAACTTCTATCTTGAGAGATACTTGTACAAAAATAAAAGCTCATTAAAATTCATCAAGTAAAACACATCAGTATTAGTTTGAAATTGATTCATACAAACAGCAAGCAGACACTTTACTTCAGTATATCATTTGATTTATTGACATATTTGAAAAATATTGGATTAGCAGATAATCATTTTAAAGGCACATTGCACTGACAGCCTACTGAACTCATTTAAAAAGTAGATAAAAACTAATTCAAGCACAAGCTAATGGTTTGTAAGGCAATAATGCATAAATGTGACCAGTCGCAAATGCTGAATACATATACATGTGTATGTGCAAAATAGAAATTAGTGTATCATTCTCATGCAGGTGATGCATAATCATATATTAAAATACTGTATCTGACTAAAATATTTTCAAAATAAGTACCTATTTTCTTAATATAAGAAAAACCTAAAAGCTTCACTGATACCCTTCATTGTATCAACAATGAACTCACATGTAAGTCTCTACATGCCATTAAAATCATGAACCCTCTAAAACTGTTTCCAGGAGCAGAATGTATCCATGTTAGAAACTGCGGAAAAACTGGAGGGAAAGCTCGTAACCAAGAAACATGGTTGCACACATCGGAAATCCTCTGATAGCATTGACAGTCGCTCCACGAAAGAAAGCCTGTATTAGACATTGATAGTAAAGCAGGGAAAAAAAGAATAAAAAAGCATCAGTATTACATTCATATTTCACAAAACTCTGAATCAGCATATTGGAGTTGTTTTTAACTTGTACCAGGGCTTTATAAACTGTGTTTGTGACCTACTGTATATACTGTGACCTACTGTATATATACCACATTTTTTGGCCTTTTTGAACCACATTTATGACCAAACATGTTTGAGCATGCACTTGTTTCAACTTGCTACTTCAGTAAGTGTTTAGCAACTGTCCTGCAGCTGCTGCATTACAACTTTGTTTGAAACCTTCCTGTTTTGAAACTGCATCCATCAGCAACTTACATGTATTCCCTCGGTCTTATAACTTTGCATGATGCAGTGCAGAATGCCCTTGTATTTTCTGTGCTGCATGGCATCCGCCTGCAACCGGCTTTTCACCACGTCTGCTGGTGTGGCGGTGACCCACGAGATGGATCCTGTGAAACAACAGCATAGCCACAAGTGAAATCTCATGTGAAGTATTCTGTGTCCTTAAAACACCTGACTCCCAGTAGGGTCATATTTAGGTTAAACCAGGCCTTTCCCGTCACACACCAACAGGAGGGAAATTTTTAATGGGAAGTACAGTGAGAAATTTCAAAACAATGCAGCCTCCCACTATCCTTAACCAAACGCACACTTGTTCATCAGTGCATGACTGCTGAGAAGTGGTTTGGTGTCATACAGAGTGTCTGACATAGCTTTTAAACAATTCAACATGTGTGCAAACAGACTGAAAAACACTACAAGTGCATCTGGTGTTTCTTTTGGTAAGCAACACACTGAGGCTAGAAAAGAATAGCTCTGTTAAACCTAGTGAACTGAATTTTATGCAAGGTTTATTGTATTATACTGCATTCTGAGATAAGATATGACCATATTTTACGACAGTATTAAATGTATCTTTTGTGAAGCCAATCCTATAGTGCATTATGACAAGCATAGAAAAAATTAAGGAGGAGTAGTTCACCCAAAAATGAAAATGGGCTGAAAATACTCACCATCAGACCATGCATGAGCAGTTTAGGATTCCATCACTTGCTCACCAATGGATCCTCTGCAGTGAATGGGTGCCGTCAAAATGATGATAAAAACATCACAATAATCCACAAGTAATCCACACCACTCCAGTCCATCAATTAGAGGCAATGAGAGGCAACAGTTTAAAGTTACGATGTTAAGATGTTAATTGATGGACTGGAGTGGTGTGGATTTTTGTGATGTTTTTGACGGCACCCATTCACTGCAGATGATCCGTTGGTAAACAAGTGATGGAATGCTACATTTCTCCAAAAATGAAGAAGAAACAAACTTATCTACATCATGGATTGCCTGAGAGTACATTTTCACCAAATTTAAATTTTTGGCTGAAATGATCCTTTAAGGTGGCAGACCAAGTGAGAAAATGTTGATTATACATATAATCCATTAAATACCAAATGCAATCCATTTCAAATGGACTACTGTTGGACTCGCGTTGTTAGCTTAGCAACAGGCTAACATAAAACTCTGTGCATTTGAAAGTGTATTAAATCAGTCACTTATTAGGTTCAAGTTTTGGAATAGGGCCCATGTCTCATTTACCTGCTAAACCTCCTGCTAGCCATATGCAGCAGGGATGGGGCGTGGCATTGCCATCAGGATTCAGCCAGTTACAGAATAACGTGTACGGTATGAAGTACAGGGTGTAACCAGGTACATCCCGCAATATCATGGCTCCCGCGCCTCTGTAGAGCCCTTGAATGCCCTCGTTCTGCAGGACGGTACTAATGCAGTGCAGTGGCCCTCTGTACAGTGACTGGGACTGAATTCCCATCGACCGCAGAGGGACACTCCCATTCCCAGCAAGGTTAAAGTTCTCTGGAAACGCACAAAACAGTAAATGAGAAACACTCTGTGCAAAAGACATTATTTCCCTGGAAATGTTTGTCTTTGAGAAGCTTTCAGTAACCATTCTTCTAACATGAATATGTGCTGTCTGACGCCATGCATAGCTGCAGGGTGCTAAAATGTATTTATAGCCACGACTTACCTGCAAGAACAGGTTGGGTTTGCATCTGCAGTCTAATTTTGACAAGGTCAACGGGGGCGCCCATCCCCACTGAAACCAGACCAGTCAGCATGCTCGCTACAGTCAAGTCAAGCATGCTGCATGGGTGTCTGCCGTCACCATAACGATATCTGCTAATGAGGCGCTGCGTGTTGCTGAAGAAGCCGAACACCATAGAGTTATAGAGGGTGATGCTGGCCAATGGAAAGGACAGTCCTTTGAAAAAGCCTGTAACCTGAGACAACACAAAAGAGAGATCGATTGTGTGCTTTTGCTTCCAAGGAAAGGAAATACCTCTTTACACCAAAAAACTGGGTCATTCCTGATATGCAGTCTTGGGAATATAGTTCCAAACCCTGTGATGAGGATATAGGCTGCTCATTGAGTCTGGGAATAAGGGGGCAATAAATAAACAGCCAATATGATAGTAATATGCATGCTAATAAGCAATTAGTTAATAGTGAGAACTGGTCCCTAAACTAAAGTGTTACCATTGCTTTTCTTTCTTTAATATTGTTTCCATCTTGTTGGTCTTGTGAAATTTCTTTTTATCGACAGGTCCTTAATGATATCATCCTTCAGTAAGTGACATCATCTTTGATAGAAATTTGTATGATATTAACAACATTTCAAATGATGAAAAATACTCTAAATGACTAACCAAAAACTAAGTGTCAATCTCTGAGTAAAGGAAGTAACTTTTATGTTTATTTGGGGCCAAGCACCAAAGGTGCGATGTATTGTATCCGTTGGCCTTCTTTTTTTTCTTCTTCTTCTTCTTCTAATCTTGAGTCTATGGCAGCCCATAGAACCGCTTGCGGGAAAGTTATGAAATTTGGCACACATATAGAGGACAGTGTCAGCATTAACCATAGCAAATTTGGAGTCTCTAACTCAAACTCTCTAGCGCCACCACTTGTCCACATTTTTCCTCATGTTTATGCTAATAACTTTTGAACTGTAAGGCACAGAAGGAAAAATCTTTTTTCCTCTGAATCCTTGGCTCATGCCGAGTCGAATTTTTTGTTATTTTTAATAGTTTGAAAAACCAACTTTTTTAGAACTGTTCCTAGACTGTTTGTTTGATTTTCGCCAAAATTGGCTCAGATCATCTTCAGACCATGCTGGCAAAAAGCAATGGAATTCAAGTTGATTCGTCAAACCGTTCTCGAATAACGCACAAACAAATTCAATGAAAAACACGCAAAAATGGATGTGAGGCTAAATCTCTGCAACGGTTTGGCGTATTGAGACCAACTTGGTGTGTATTATAACAAGCATGACCTGAGGCTACCTGCAGTGTTTCGGTGCTGTGCCACCTAGTGGTCAGGAGATATGAAAAATGGCTATTTTTGCTTATAACTTCTGAATGGCTTGGCCAAAAATCACAGAACTAGTCTCTTTAGATTCGGTGGAGCATGTCGAGTCGAACCATATCCAATTTTCCCATGTCAGCCATTTTGGGCATCGGCCATTTTATATTTTGTCATAAAATGCAATAGTTTACGCATTGATGTATCGTTACGAAACTAGGTATGCATCTTCGACACATGCCCTAATGGTACTCAAAAAGTTTGGGGGCAGCGCCACCTTGTGGCCAAAACTTATAATGAAATTTAGAAAAAGGCTAATAACCTTTGCTTACATTAGCCTATTGTAATGATACTGATGTTGATAGATTCTTTGGATCATGCTGAGAACATCGATACCAATTATACCATAATTGGCTGAACTTCCTGTCCGCCATTTTGATTCATGTTGAAAATGTACTTTTTCGAACTCCTCCTAGGCCATTGGTCCGATTTTCACCAAATTTGACTCAAATCATCCTCAGACCAAGCTGGCAAATAGCCGGTTTTCATATAGCGCATCAACAAATATGCTTGAAAGATGCCAAACTGCATCTGAGGCTGTATCTCTGCAAAGCTTTGACATATTTACACCTTTGACATATTTCCTGGGGAAGTCATGGCCTAATGGTTAGTCGGACTTGTAACCCAAAGGTCGTGGGTTCGAATCTCAGGTCTGGCAGGGATTGTAGGTGGGGGGAGTGAATGTCCAGCGCTCTCTCCACCTTCAATACCACGACTGAGGTGAGACAAGACACCAAACCCCCAACTGCTCCCCGGGCGCCGCAGCATAAATGGCTGCCCACTGCTCTGGGTATGTGTTCACGGTGTGTGTGTTTGTTCACTACTCACTGCTGTGTGTGTGCACTTGGATGGATTAAATGCAGAGCACAAATTCTGAGTATGGGTCACCATACTTGGCCACACATCACGTCCTTTCCTTTCCTTTCAAACTTTGTATGTGCCATTGTCACCTCACACTGACCACGCCACATCATTTTGGTAACAGCGCCACCTATTGGTCAAGAGTAATAAACCATTCATTAACCAATAATTATGAAATTTCCAAAAATTCTAATAACTTTTGATTGCATTAGCTTATTGTAATGAAACTGGTCTCAAAATATTCCTTGGGTCATGCCAACAACATACATACCAATTATGCCATAGTAAGCTGAACTTCCTGGCCGCAATTTTGATTTATGTTTTTAAACCTACTTTTTCGAACTCCTCCTCAAGCGTTTGTCCAATTTTCTCCAAAATCGGGTCAAATCATCTTCTGACAAAAAGTTATGGATTTCGTGTCGATAGACGAAACTGTTTTCGTACAGTGCCGCTACAAATTTGAGGCATGGTGCCAAAATTACTCTGAGGCTGTATCTCTGCAAAGCTTCAACATAATGACAGCAAACTTTGTGTGTGCCATTGTCACCTCACACAGAACCAGCGTTGGGCAGTAACGCATTACTTAGTAATGCGTTACTGTAATTTGATTACATTTTAAGAAATGGAGTAATTTAATGCGTTACAATTTTCAAAATAGTAATAAGAGTATAGTTACAAGCCGAGGTCTCTATACGTTACTGCCAAGCTACATTGCTGACAGAATGCAGTGTTTTATAATCCAGATTGTAAAAGGGGTGTAGCACACGCACTGTCAAGTCCAGTGCCAATGGATTAGAGACCTGCACTCCCGCGAGCCCCGACAAGTGTGGAGTGGGACAAGATGGGCGAGACTGCGTAGAGACTCGTGTATGTGCGGGATGTGTGAGAATAAAATGATTCACGGGACTCACGCAAAATAGAAATATCTAAACATAAAATATCTAAAACAAATGAATTGTTATTCATCTATTGCACAAAAGCAACAAGAACTAATATAAAATAAAAATGATTAACAGGCGAGTTTTTTAGGCTATAACACATGTTTGCAGCGTTGAGCAATGTTGATTTCTGGAATGCAATGGCAACTCAGGAGTGAATCCTCTCACTATAACACATGAATTGTAGACATTATGAAAGATTCATTATGCATATATTCATTGTGTTATAACAGAGCTTTGTGAGATTGCGATGAACTTTTTAGAGATTATTAAAGCAGCGCTATTTGCTGGCATTCTGCCATGCCAAACCATGCACGCAGCAGCCTATGCTTGCTTTAGGTCCCGAGACTCCCGACAAATATTTATTGAGACCGTTTATGCTAGGATTTCATGTAAATTTCATGGATGTAGCCACAGAAAAGCGTAACTAGTAATGTAACTAATTACTTCTGAAATAAATAGTAGAAAAACAGTAATGTGATTACTTTTAAAAGGAGTAATCAGTAATTTAATTACATTTTCAGAGTAACTTGCCCAACACTGCACAGAACACACCAAAATGATTTGATTACAGCGCCACCTGTTGGTCAAAAGTGATAAGCCATTTAATCATATTACTAGAGGTTGTATTTATGATTTTTCAGCCATTTCAATTACAATCATCCTAAAATTGCTTTTATTACTCGTTGCATTTGGTCTGATGTTCCATGCCATGCTTAGCTCCTCATTTTGCCTCTGTAGTGCTTGGCCCCGTAATTGCTGCTTGCAGCTATACTTTTCATTTGGATCCACCCCTCTAATAGCTGCATTTTCATTGTGTAAATAAGTTTTCATATACTTTTCATGAAGTTTAAGTACCAGAGGATCTCTAAATGTACAGCAAAACAAGAAAGGTTCAACGAATACAAGACTCTGTGGCCATTTGAAGTGGTTGTGACACAATAATTGAGAAAAAAAATACTTGCCAGTACATTTTTAATTCATTTATAAAGATAGTCAGTGTAATAAAGCCTTACATTTTCCTTTTTGTAGATTGTTACAACACAGTGGAAAGTATTCTTGTATCCTTTGCCAGCTTGTAAACGAGTCTGTAAAAAGAGCACAAAGGATTTATTTATTTTTTTTTCATTATTACACTTCATTCCTAACCAATACATTTTATACCAGTGGGAACTTAGAAAGTAAAACTGACTACCTTTAGAATGGAAATATAAATACATAATATGAACTACAGCATTTTACAGTATATGAATAAATAATAAATACGTAATATAGTATTTGTGCAAAATGAATCCCAAAACAAGGATCTGTCTTACCTTGACTGTGTCAAGCGGATGTCCCACAATCACACTGGATGCTCCTGTAACAAAAGCAGTTGTATATGTTCAATATGTTGCAACTGAAGACAAACACGGTAATGATAGATTCTGCCTGTTGCATAGCTTTGTAGGAGGCTCTTCTTGCAGAACAGAGTGTTCATTTTATGAATAAGTTACATTGTTATGAACATTTCATGGTGGGTGCACAGACACATTAGGGCTTTACAAAATAAATGTTTCCTTTCAATGGAGAACGCCAGGTTTCCACCAAACCCCGTTTATGGCCGAGAAATGTCGACCAGTCAGTCCCTCAGTACCAAAACGCGTAAACTCAGCCTTGTTTGCACATCAATACTTTGGACACAAAGCATTTCAACGTTTTTACTGACATGATTTTGACGAACACGTGACAGAAACTTCATTAAAATAGAAACGGATGCATATTCTCTTGAAACTTGCAGAAAAAAAAATACTTTTTTTTTTTTTTTTTACTCTTTCAGGAGAACATCATTAGTTGATAAACATAAACAAAGACGCAACGACGCTCTTAACGCGGCTTCTTTCCATCTCTCAATCAAGCGTTTCGACTTTCTATCCTGACAATTTTCCCCTTTTCTCTGTAGTTTCAAGAAAAAAACGTTGTAAAATGAATATAATAGCAGCTGAGGGTTTTTACATATAGACGTGACGATAACTAGTTCGCGAAACAACATAAACTTCCTTCAAGTTGCGTAAATATAGGCTTCCGATAAATCGCACGATATTGCGCTGCGAAAATGTGCGTTTTGGGGGTTTGTTTGTAATGTTAAACACCTATGAAACTTTTTACAATGTATGCAAAACCAATAAAAACTCACCTCCAATCCATCCTGCTAAAAAATCATCCAAATGAAAGACTGTCATTGTACAACAGAGTGAATTTACACTGGAGATTTCCACATAAGCGTCGGCATTGATGCGGTTTCAATTGTTCACGCTAAACATCCGTAAGCTTAATTTAACAGTTGGTCAGATCAATAGAACAGAGGTAGTAACTTCAGCCTCCTCCACATATTTACATCGCTGAAGGGGGAGTAAACGGGGGCGTTCCCGAGATACGAAAATAGATTTGTCCTCCAACAAACATTCAGAATGAGCTGATTAAAACAATATGCTGCATGCATATTTCACACTATTGTGTAATATGACTGGTAAAATGTAGGATTCTTTATCATGTGACCCTTAACGTGGCTGCTGAGTTTCTCTATATATTGAGGAATGCCTGGAATGTGGTGGCGTCCATGACAGAAAACCAGTAAAACCATAAAACCAATGTTTTTTTTTTTACAAACATTCTCTTGTAAATAATATTTAAATTATTGCTAAATGATAATGCTGACTGCCCTTTATTTATGCCCCATTGCCCAAGTCCTTGACATGAAAGGTGTAGGTTGGGATGTAAACAAACCCTCTGTTAATAATATGCTTCAAGTCCATGTGGAAAGTTACTAGCTGTTGCACTGGAGTAATGTAAAGTAACTGATGTTTTGCAAACTTTTGTACATGAACTATACACATAAGAGTTATGAGGACTGCCAACAAACACTAAAAAAAAAAAAAAAAAAAAAATCAACCCACTATAAAACTGAAAACGTAATTGCTGCCTTAAATCAAAATGGTGACAAAGGTACAACCTGCAGTGACTTTGCACTTTTTCAACCCACTTTCAATTTAATTTCTGATTTTGATTGAAACTCTTAAGCTGATAGAATCAATAAATGACAGAAATTATTGTGACTGTGGTTATCGTGGACTGATATCATATAAATAATATATTAACCTGCACATATAGATGGTATTGACTAACCTTAAACAGTCATACTGAAAACACATTCCCTTCACTGTGAAAAATACTGTCGATTCACATACCCTCAAAAACATTTTGGCATGGTTATGAGACTCGGGCAGCCAATGAACCCATGACATATGGGCCTGCTGCGAATTCTATATACACAGAAAAAAAATGGTAACATCTAAGTGAACTCATTTTATGCAAGTGACAAATTTTATTTTATGCCACTGAATCAACCTATACATACATTTGTACCAACACTCTCAATTGGGGTAGTACCTTTTCAAAAGGTAGAATTTTGTACTTTATTTACCACTAAAGGGTGCAAATAAGTACCTTAAAGGTGCATGTTAGTACCTAAAATGTAAATATTAGAACCTAAATAGTACATTTTGTCCTTTTCAAAAAAGGTACCGCCCCAGTGACACCTTTTTCTCAGAGTGAACAAAACTATTTTTGGGGTTATTTTTGCAAGACTTGTTAGGGAACATTCTCATTCTTATGACGTTATCTGGTCTTTAATAAAGCTCTCAAAACATTAGCACAAAAATTTTATTTATACATCATTCTTGGAATGTAAAAATGTTACTACTTGTTGCAGAACAATTAGAGAGCATTCAGAAATAACAGAGAGAATGTTAGTTAATCTATTCTCTGAACATATTTTGGTAGCTGTGTAACTGCAGGATAAACAAGTACCGTGGAATTTATAGAGGAAATTATTTATACACTTTAGAACAGGGAACACTTATTCACTATCAACTACAACTTTTCCCTCAATAAATTCCTAATTTGCTGCTTATTAATAGTTAGTAAGGTAGTTGTTAAGTTTAGGTATTGGGTAGGATTAGGGATGTAGAATAAGGCATTAATATGTGCTTAATTACTACTAATAAATGACTAATATTCTAATATGCATGCTGATAAGCAAGTAGTTAAAAGATCCTAAAATAAAGTGTTACCATTATTTTTTTACCAAGAGTTAACACATGAAATAAATAAATAAATAAATAAACAGAGCTTTAGTGTAACAATGGCAGGTTACCACTTTTTACAACGTAAATATGAAAAATAACACATCATGTGTACATAATAAAGAGTTTGCCTTAGGCTCTGGGTAGAATAATTACTTGTGAAATTTAACTGCGATACTGTGGAATTTTATTGTCTATATATATTTATTTATATTTAATCTTTGCCTCGTTCATGTTGCTCACAAATGGTGCAGTCAAAATGGCAGAAAATCTGGTTTAATGTTTTGTTTGACTATTTGGCCCATTGTGACTTATCATTAACTCACTCTTAGTAATAAAGCCATATTGTACGGGCCATTTCTCCTTTATCATCTGACCTGAGATGGGTGAGGCCGTGAGGCAATCCACTCATGTATTGCAGCAATCCATGTTCTGAGCACTTTGAAATGCAAGTTTGCTGAATAAAAGGTTTTTTAAGGATTTTAGCCAGAGCAATTCAGGTCTCTGATTGGTGTCTCACAAGCACAACTATTGTTGTGATAAGTGATCAATATTTAACCACACAACACAGCCGTCTTATCACCGCATACCGGATAGAATGCGAGGTACAGAACGCTCCATCTGTCTGTGCAAATAACTGACTAGGCAGCTCAAATGTACTTGTACTTATTTTCATGCACTACAAGAGATCTCCTGTGCGTCTGCTGTAGACCTGACTACTAATGAGCATTTGTTTGGGTGTTAGAAAGAGGCTTGGCTGCAAATTCTGTCAAACGTCAGCAGAATAAATTAAAAGCCAACACTGCATGGACAAAACAAAGTCTTTGTTACTGACACAGAATGACTAATGCATGCCTGGGAGAGCCGGAGAGATTGCAGCCTTCAGATGGGTTTTCTTAAGCCTTCTATTTTGGCTAGAAAAGAAAAAAAAAGCTGTAAAAAGTTGTTGTTCTGAGTAGAGAGATGAGGAACAAACAAATAAAAATAGACTAGCACATGCAGTTCCTTTGAAATGTTAAAAAAAAAAGAAAGAAAAATAAATCAGGGTTGCCATTTGCAGGCCAGGATCACTTCTTCTAAACAATATACAGTTAGACATGACCATACTTCTGGTTGTAATTAATTTCAGAAAGCTGAAACACATTCTTGTTAGTCTGGTTTCTTGGAGTCTGCTAGAATTACAAGTTGGTCAGGTCAAGGTCTCTGGTTTCAGTGCAGATGAAAGATTTTTAACCAACTTGTACACCATCTTGACCTACTGACCCACATAATTCATGCCAGAATTAGAGAAAGAACATGACAAAATTGCATTTTTTTTTTTTTTTTTTACTGCCGCCGTCCATTCTGTTCTGTCACAAAGACATAAAATACGGTTCAGTTGGGTCAGTGACCTGACTAAACATGTTTTCAACCTGTTCTGAGGTTTGTGTTGACACAGATCACAGTCAAACACCGCCAGATGTCAGTAAACTTTGTTTTTGTTACTTTTGAAATTGACAGTACAAACCCTATCCAGACTGAAAAAATGAATTCTATTTCCAATATTCCAAATATTTAAATAGAATAAATATTATTATATAATTTTATTTTACTATATATTATATTATTCTTACTACTAGTACTAATAAAATAAGTATATAGCAACTATTAATAATAATCATGATAAAAATAATAATGACAGTTTGGTCCAAACAATCCACACATTGCTCTTTTTATAATTCTATAATTATTCCTATTTAGAATTCCCCTCCAGTTCTTATAAGAACTGTTAATAGTTCCTTTGTATGGAAGCCCGTTTCCGCCCCTGAATAAAAAAATATAAAAAGGTTATTGAGACTTTTTTTCACAGAACTGTGAGATATAAACTCGCAATTGCAAGATAAAAAGTCAGAATTGTGAGATATAAACTCACAAATCTGACTTTTTTTCTCAGAATTGCATGATATAAACTCACAATTGCGAGTTATAAAGTCAAAATTACGATTTATAAAGTCACAATTGCAAGATAAAAACTCACAATTCTGACTTTTTTCTCGCAATTCTGACTTTCTCAGAATTTTGAGATATGAACTCGCAATAGCGAGTTATAAAGTCAGAATTGCATGATATAAACTTGCTTATTGTCCAGTTTTGAGGGGGAAAAAAAGACTATGTTCTCAGAATTGCGAGTTTAGAAAAAAAGTCAGAATTGTGAAATAAAATCACAATTACCTTTTTAATTTTTTATTCAGTGGTGGAAACGGGCTTCCATATCCATACCTTTGACCCCTGAAGTTGCATAAATGTTCAATTCACAGAGTGCATATCAAATGAAATGAGTTGAGTAATTTAGATTACTTTATACGTCATTGTAAAACCTTGAATAAAGAGGGTGTGTGCAGCTTGTGAATTCCCATTGGCTGTGGATGCACGAGGGAAATGCTGAAAAGCTGTAATGTGTGAGGAGATGACGTGTGAAGACCTAGACAGGGACAGGAGTCTGAGTTACAGAGATAAAAGCCAGTGATGTCACAAACTTTCAGGTTTAGTCCTGTCAAGTGACAAATGATAAGCAGTCATTTTTGTCGAAGCAGAAGAGTGACAATTTTTATTGTGCCTTGATCACCTGCTCTACATCTGAACATCCCGACAGCTGCTTTATGACCATGAACTTTAAATGGACACATCACTGACTATAAACAATAACCAGCAAAAACAGGTCATATAGTGCATGATCAGAGGTGAAAAAGGCACTGAACAGAAGAACAAAAGATCATTTTTCCTCTCTTGCTATGTTCTATATTCACATTACACGCTTCATACATTTAGGTCTTCTTGTCAGAAAGAGATAATAATTAAGAATTCCAATGAAAGACTCAAGGGCCGAGCAAGTATCTGTAAAAATGTTGACTGAACATATTCTGAAAATGAATTTGATATGATGCTGTCAGGGGATGACTACAAGCTGTAAAGCTTCATCTCAATACACCACAGCATCTGCATTGACTATGAATGCAACCAGGGCCGTTGCTAGTGGGGTGAAAGCTGGTGACAATTCTAGGGGGCCCCACAAAATCCAGGAATTTTACTATATAGGCCCATGTTCTGTGAATAATTCTAATATTTTATTAGTTGTATAACTGAGATATTATGAAAACCACAAAAAAGCATGCAATTTGGTTCCATGCTTGTATATTGTACAGTATATGATATGTGTGTGTGGGGGGGCCCACATCAATATTTTTTCAGGGGGCCCCCAATCCTCTAGCTACGGCCCTGAATGCAACTCAGACAGTCAATCAGACCAACGAATCTGTTGATAGAGCCAATTTCAGGCTTTGTTGTATAATAGTGCCACCAAGTGACTTTTTCCATGCAAATGTTTTGTGGCCCTGCAGCACCTCCTTACAGCTGGGGCCCACAAGGGGGCCTCAGTAAACTTCCAAGAGACAGCAGGACAGCTTAATAATAATTTAAATTAGGTTATATTAAAATAAATTCTAATTAAAATGCAAAAACAAACAAACAAATAAATAAACATGTGATGTGAAATAATAATAATTATTATTATTATTTCACCTTAATTATTGTTCCTATTCGAAGTTCTTTAAACGCCTGGAATCACAAATGAATTGTTATTAATGAATATTTAATATATTAAACACATCTGGTTTCTGTTAGCAAAAAGTTTGAAATCAAGCTACAGCAGAAATGTCAGAGGAAATATTTTAGTCTATATTATGTGCCTTTGAGTAAAGGGGTGAATAAACACACACACACACACACACACACACAATTTCAGTAACAGCACTAATGTCATGATCAGTTTATAAAAAGATTCAGTTTAGGTTTGATTTCAATCAAGGCAACAACACAAAAATCATTCAGCATTTATTATTTCTTTAAAAATGCTTTGTAAACTAGTGAACTGTTTTACTATGGCATAATTTTAAGTTTATAAAAAGATTCAGTTTAGATATTATTTAAATCATGGCAACAACACAAGGATCATTTAGCTTCAGTTCTTTTAGTTTATTATTTCTTTGAATACTAGTTTGCTGTTTTACACTGACATAATTACAGAAATGCATGCTCTTGATTATTTTGTATATGTTTGCTTTTTAAACAAACAGATAGTCTATACTATTTGTTGTAAATAAGGTTTATAGCAGGTGTTAACAGTGATTAAGAGCAATTAATCTGAAGGGCGGGGTTGTGTGGGGTTGCTATAACCCATTAATGCTTTTGATTGGAGAGAAAATACAACCCCGCCCCAGTTTTATCAACCACTGTGTCACACCCCCACCACACACAACACACTACACCACAGCATCATCTACGGCTCTATAGTGCCTCCTGCACCCACCCACCCACCACAGCCCTGCAGGGGGGCTCAAGAATTTACTTACAGTCCCAAGCGCACATTCACTAGAGTGCGAGTGTCCTGAGAAACTCTTGAGAGGCTTAAATCTGCAGATCAAAGATTCCGAACATTCTATTTATGTTAATGACTATCATTATGACATCATCACCTGCGCATTTGAATCTGGCAGTGTGTTCTTCATGAGTGGCAAGTAAAGCCAGATGCATTTCACAGTAGTAATTTGCCTCAAATGCTAAAAATTGAATGTGAGGCTGAAATGAATGATTTGCCCCCCTGCAAGGCTGTGGTGGGTGGGTGCAGGGGGCACTATAGAGCCTTGGTGGTGCTGTGGTGTAGTGTTGTGTGTGGTGGGGGTGTGACACAGTGATTAACAAAAGAGTTGTGGGTTTGCATTTTCTTTCCAATCAAATGAGCATTAATGGTTTATAGCAACCCCACACAACCCTGCCCTTCAGATTAATTGTTGTTAATCACTGTTAACACTTGCTATAAACCTTATTTACAATACATGAGTAGATCAACTCAACAGTTGAAAATTCAATACTTTTGTACGATAAACACTTAGTACTGTGTTGGGTCTGCACTGGAGAAAAAAAAAAAAAAAAAAGTAATTTTTTCTCATCATTCAAGCATGTTTCTTTTCTTGTGAACACAAGGGGGCAGAACAGTATAATCTATTATTTTGCCAAATGCCAACCTTACGAAATTTGTGGTTTCTCCATGGTTTTGTACTTTAATTACCATTGACCTTTTCTCTCTTACTATAGATTCTAATCACGAAGCACAAGGCTCCGGACCGATCCCCGCAGTTCAGATGAAATGTGGAGAGGTGAAATTTCCTATAAATCTTTTCAGCGCAGCTTTCCTCTGCCCTTAAGTGCACACGGATGGAACTGAATACTCATAGGCTCCTCGATAATTATATCCTTTTTCCACCATTCACTTGTCTTTCTCTTTCTTTCATTCTTCTTTCTATATATTATAAATATATGCAGGCCTACATTAACAATTGAAACTTTCTGAATATTTTAGCATTTTATGGTTATTGCCACTGAAACTGATTATACCTGCAAAATACTGGATTGGAAAAATTGATTTTTAAAAGCACCAAATGTATGTAATTACATTTCTATGTAATTATATTCAAAAGTTCAGAGTCTTTATGATTTTTTAAATGTTTTGGAAAGAAGTAAGTCTCTTTTGCTCACCAAGGCTGTATTTATTTGATCAAAAATACAGTAAAATATTATTACAGTATAAAATAACTGATATTTGAAATATTTGAAAATCAAAGCTGAATTTTCAGCATCATTACTTCAGTCTTTAGTGTCACATGATCCTTCAGAAATCCTTCTAATATGCTGATTTGATACTTAAGAAACATTTTATTATTATTATTATTATTAGCAATATTTTTGTGGAAACGGTGATTTTTTAAAAAAAAATTTTTTTAGAATTCTTTGATCAAGTTCAAAAGAACAGAATTTATTTGAAATAGAAATCTTTTGTAACAGTGAAATAGTTTTTACTGTGTTTTTGTCAATTTAATGCATCCTTGCCGATAAAAGTATTTCTTTCAAAGAAAAAAAAATCTTCCTGAGCCCCATATTTTTGAACAGTAGCATATGTAAATGGGATGATCTAACTGATAAGATATTCACAAAACTATAAAAAGTTCCTTTTATTAAAACAGTTGTGTGCAGATAAACTAAACTTAAGATTGAAGCCGTATACTGACAGTTGAAGGCTAAACAATCTTTCAATGTAACAGTTAAAAGTAAAACAGTAGGCTTACAAGGTTAAGGACAGTGTGTGCTCATAGCATTATAGCTTAAATAGATTTTGTTTACACTAGTTATAAGCTGTAAATTATTTACCCTTGCTCTCTAACCTCATTTGCGATCCAGGAATAGCCTAATTATACACAGAAATGACCACTGTATTGGCTAGGGAGTCTAAAGCTCATTTGCATTCAGTGAGACTCACAGTGAAGGACAACGTAAAACACAAAAATGCGCAGGCGTCTACTGTTCGTGACATGCTGGGACAGTAGTAGTAGCAAATACAAATATTAAACCAATGGATAATTCATAAATCAAGAGCCCAACTCTTGCATGCCAAAACAAAACAAGATCGACCGCTCTGGTAAATTTCGAGAGTGTGGAAGGACACAGTTCTTGAAGGGAAAGGTTAGCGCTGTCCTTGAGTCACATGAACAGACTGTGTGAATCACACAGGGGTGGATGAGGCGGTCAAAGTTCTACAAGAACAAATTTCTTATGTAAAAGCATGACTGCGTTTCACCCTACAGCAGCAGATTAAAGGAGAAGCGACTTAATGTGGAGTGACAGTCCTAAAGGAACTGGCTGAGAGTGGTGTGGTCCGGCCATGCGATGCTGACTGTCCTGGCCACAGATTTACAAGGATTTCTGCAAGATCTACAATGACACTCAAGGAGGAGCTGAACAAGCCACGAAAGGTTCTCGCAAATATTTCCAGACCTGCACTGTGAATAGAGCCATCTTGCTCTTCCTGTCTCATCAGCTGCCGTACACAAAGATTCCTGACACCGAGTGTTGACGGTGCACTCTGGAGACCTGCCTTCAGTCCTGCCTCTTCCCTCCACCACCTGTGCAGAAATAAACAAAAGATGCACCTTAAAGAGCTAGTTCACCCAAAAATGAAAATTTGCTGTTAATTCACTCACCCTCAGGTCATCCGAGATGTAGGTGACACTTTTTCTTGAGTAGAACAGTAAAGAAGATTTTTAGCTGATACCGTGCTCCTTGGTGATTCATAAGATCAAGTCAGTGGCTGCCTATTTTTGAGAATAAAAAAAAGCATATCAAGAGACACAAAATTAATACAAAATGGCTCCTGGCGATATTTTGAGGTCTTATGAAGCGAAACGATTGGGCTGTGCAAGAAACTGAACATTATTTACAACATTATTACCTGTAATCCAGAGCCTCAGGCAACTGGGAAATACAATTATTTTCTGCAAACTGGTTCTTCCAGACAGTTAATTTCAATGAACTGGTTCAATTCACTAGTTCTTTTATGTAATCATGCCTTGACGTAACATATAAGCAATTATATTATTGAAGCACCCAATAATGATGTGAAATGTGGATGTTTTACATGTCCAAAGCATATAAAGTGACTCAACTTATCTTTATCAGCTCAGCTTTTTTACATAAACAATGAGAAACCATAAAAACATATGCGCATATCAGCGGCTCGTCTTCAGTCCGAGTCAAACTGTTTCCTCAGTTCAGTGACTGTTGTAGGAACTGGAGCGCCGAATGAGTTGGCAAAACCAGCAACCCAGGATCAGATATGCCACTATTTTGCCTTATTTCGAGTCAGAGTGACTGTCAGGTGTTTGAGTTACTTGTAGATCTGTGCTACTCGAGCCACAAACTGCTTCAGACACCTCAGTCCGATTTGGTGAACTGGTTCAAATAGTTCACCAAAAAGAACCGGTTCAAAACAATGTTTCGTTTGCGAACCGGACATCACTCTGGGCCATTTGCCTAAAGCTCTGGATTACAGGTAATAACACTGTAAATACAGTAACATTCGGTTTCTTGCACAGACTGATTGTTTCGCTTCCCAAGACCTCAATATATCGTCAGGAGCCACAGTTATTAATTTTGTGTTCCTTGATATGCTGTTTTTTTACTCTCAAAAACATCCAGCCGCTGAATTGCATTTAATGACCACGGTTTCAGCTAAAAATTTTCTTTACTGTTTCTTACGTAAGAAAAAAAGCCAGCTACATCTTGAATGGCCTGAGGGGGAGTAAATGAACAGCCAATTTTCATTTTAAGGTGAACTATCACTTTAAAGGGATAGTTCACCCAAAAATGAAAATTCTGTCATCATTTACTCACCCTCAAGTAGTTCCAAACCTGTATGAGTTTATTTGTTCTGACGAACACAAAGGAAGATATTTTGAAGAAAGTATGTAACCAGGCTGTTTTGGGGCACCATTGACTTCCATAGGAAAAAAAAATACTATGGAAGTCAATGGTGCCCCAGAACTGCTCTGTTTCCCACTTTCTTCAGAATATCTTCCTTTGTGTTCAGCAGAACAAAGACATTCATACAGGTTTGGAACTACTTGAGGGTGAGTAAATGACAGAATTTTCATTTTTGGGTGAACTATCCCTTTAAGAGGGTGTTGTTGTATTGGATGTCTCTACATGTGTGTGACCTCTGTATAAACAAATCTTCAGCGGCGAGGACGGATCTGAGAAGACTGAGGTAGGAGAGCAACAAACAGTTACGGATCAGTGGAAACTGTGCACATTATGTACATACAACGTGTTATGTGACCAAATCTGAGGCGACAGAGGTCCAGCATGGCAGAGCTGGATGTATAGTCCTCCAGCAGCAGTTCAAAGCTGGCAGGCTGTTGTGCTTAGTCATCTCTGGATTCTCCTCTCTGTGCTGCCAGGCCTGGCCGCTGCTCAGTCTAGACACTGGCTGCCATTGGTCATGTGCAGCTGGGAGCTGTCAAGCTTTTCAATCATCTTAATATGTCTACAGGGTACCGCGGCCCCCGATCTCATCTGATAATCCACACTTGCAGCAAAGATTAAAAAGAGAAAAACAGACTCCAGTTGTACTCTTCTAGTACTGTATAGAGAACATAAAAAGGCAGTCCATCTTGGCATAAGTCTGTGCCCAGCTAACTGTAATATGTTACAGTTATATAGCTGCAATGTATAGCTGATGACCAAGCTTTCAATGTGGCAATGTAATTAGTTATATTGTAAAAACAGAAGAGTGAAATTCCATGATTTGTTGCCACAATATCATTATTACTAACCGGCAACATCAGAGTTGCTATTTGCAGAATTGTGGCAACATTGTGGATCAATAGTTGTGTGTTGGTAATCTTAAAGTTTGTCATTTTTATGTTTAATTTATTATTCTGTTAAGTGGTATAACCTAATTCATGTCCTCATTTGACCACACTAATTTAAAGGCTACCAGTTTATTTTAAAAAATACACAAAAAATGTAACAAAAATTGATGATTTATATTCTATAATAACTAATATCACACAAAAAGCTATTAATAAAAAATAGGAAAAAAAACCTAATAAAAAAGCCAAATCAGGAAGCAACGAAATGATTTTGTAAATAAATCAGTTTTATATTCTGCATTTATTTTGAAAGAAGCATCAAGTGTATCCGTGATGTCCTCCAATCACTGCTCCTTAGCATACAAAAATCACACACAAAAAAAAGATTTGGCAGGAAATCTGCACCGAGCTCATCCAATTTCATTATCAAATGCAAGACAAAAAATGTTTTTGGCAATGAAGGCATGAAGTTTTCTTTTGTTTTATTGTAGATTAATCACATAATACTACCTACCCATTATGCAAACCGCTGGGGACCATGAACATTTATTAATTGTACTGTATTAAAATTCATTTTTAATAGTAGTTTTGTGCCAGGGGTGGACTTTTCTGACTTGGGCCACCTAGCAACCATCCAATAACACCTTAGCAACCACACTACACTTCACAAAAACACTAACCACAATGCAGTGCCCAATGCAATTCCAAATAACACTTCAACATCATGGCAAGCATTACATTTTCGAAAATGCAGATATGTAGTTTTTTATTTTTATATATTTTTTCTTTTTATTAAAGAAGCAAAATACAGAAAATAATTATTTATCTGACAGAATATGCTGCATTGTGACTAAACAGGGTTGGAAATAGAATTTTAAGCGTCATAGCACTAGAAATCAAATTTTCCTTGATATTTTGCAATGTAGGTATAATATAATGCCATTATTTTATTTTTCCAAAATAATATCCAAACTTCCTTTTGGCACAAAAAATACATTATAAATGGACTTAAAAAAAAAAAAAAAGTATGATTAACCCCTTTAAAATGAGGTAATTACTGGAAGCTGGTCTGAGTGACTGAGGGGCAGTTTTCTCATTCTGAACATAGCAAGCCATAGAGCGCCTTTGCCTGAATTGTCAGTTTCTTTGGTGCATTGTCACATGTGCGTCCCCTCTTGTGGAAAGGATTGCATGTGCACCAGTTTGGAACATGACACATTCTCATGGGATGTTGGAAGCCTCATGCATCACATCCTTCATTCCCTTCCGTGGAAACTCTATATAGTTTGAAGGGAAAGTTGAATTATGCTGTGCTGGACTGAACATACTTTTGAAAACTGTGGCAGCTTCTCGAGGGATCTCTGTGCTTTGTGAAGACTGAATTGTGCTAAATCTAGTTCTTTGTAGGCTCCTTTCAGAGTTTGGTCCAGATTTCTGATACACATTTGGATAGTCTTAGATTAAGTGATGAAACAAAGGAGAACAAAAGATTGTTCATAATCAGCTCATCCTTTTAGAGTTCCTCATCCTGTGCCAAGGCTATTGTTTGCTAAATCAAGCATGAAAGGGCTTGTTGTTCCATCTCATACTCTCCTCTCTGGCCTTGAGGCTTTATTGTGTTCTGTCATTGCCTTAAGTAGGACTGAATGCTCATATTGGCTTTCGGCCATAGTTCCTACATTCTCCCCTCCTGGCCTCAGTAGTTGACAGGGTCTTCACCGTGGCTCTCTCTCTAAATAGCACAAAACTCCTACATTAAGATCTTTCTTGCCTGCAGTGGGCTGCGGCACATCCTCATTATGGCATATTGGAGTCATTTAGGGTCTGCAGTACCTTTTAGTACTTTGGATTGTTTTATGGCCTTGGTTTAATTAAGTTAGTCAGCCTGAATGCAGGAAACAGTTCATTTCAGAGGAAAAATTCTTGCCTCTTTTGTGTCCCATTTCCAGATTTCCCTTGAAAGCATTGTTTGTTTGATGTGATTCATGTTTATTTGACACTGAAAATTTCACGTCTGATTTTTCTGATCTGGAAACCTAATTAGGCGAGGTTTTAAAAATGACTTTTATAGTTTTGTGGTTCTGCAAATCTGTCTATGGAGCCACTAAACTTTTGTGATGGAAATAATATGAGGTGGAATGAAATCTTGTATTTCAGTGATTCTGTAAGCAAACGCAAAGATTCTAGGGGGGAATGCAAGGGTTTTGCGAGAGAATGCAAATGTTTTGAAAGTGAACAGAGAATTTCTCTGGGGAACGCAAGACTTCTGAAACGGAATGCAAATGTTTGGAAAGCAAACAAAATTTTTGTAGCAATGCAAAATGCAGAGAAGCATTTCTTTTGCGAGTGTTTTAAAAGCAAATTTCTCAGGGGAATGCAACACTTTTGCGAGAAAACTCAAATTTGCTTTGAGGTATGAAATACGTTAGAAAGGAAACAAATATTTTGAAAGCAAACTAAATTTCTCTGTTGAACGCAATAATATTGTGACAGAATCCAAATATTTGGAAAGCAAACAAAACTTCTAGAAGGAATACAATACTAAAACAAACGTTCCTGGGGGAAATGCAATACTTCAGCAAGAGAACAAAATTTATGGGGGGCACAATACATTTTTTGAAAGCGAACACAAACCTTTTGCAAGAGAATGCAAAGTATCTCAGGGGAACGTAATACTTTTGTAAAAGAACACATCATTTTTGGTGAGTGAATGCAAAAGCGTCAAAATATATTTATTTCCTCCCATCTTATATTTTTTCCATCACCATGTCCCCTTAGGGGCTCTGTATCTGAAGTTAGGGTCTACAATTACTCATGTCTGATAGCATTACTATAACATTACATTAATGTCTTCTAGCGTGATTTTTTAAAATGGTAAATTATTGTTTATTATTATTATTGCTACATACGTTTCCCCCTTAAAGATAACATTTAAAGGTGATTTTGTATTCCCCAAATATCTAAAAAATAGCTCCCACACATCATTCTAATTTCAATACAGATGTTCACACATGCTTTACATTTTCAAGCCATTTGATTCAGCATGACATATTAAGGTCTATTAGAAAATAATTCATTTCTCGAGTAGTTGGCTTAAACCCCCCAAAAAGCTCTTTTCAGACAGCTTAATCTCTTGATCCCCAGTCACACTCTCCTTTTTGTATTTAGGAGGTATAGAAAAGGCAGGTGGTGTGTACAGATTTGCTGAGTGAAAGACGTTTATGTTGCAGGCAGACATCCACACGTTTTATTGGGAACAGATGGCAAATACATGATAAGAGCATCTTGGGTGCTGTCTTTATGGAATTTGTTGCTTGTTGTTCTCGATGCAGTGCAAGGCCGCTTCAGAGGAAAGTGAAACACTTCTGTAATCAAAAAGCCATATGTTAGCCCCTTTATTCTTTAATTTAGCAAACGTTTGAACTTGCCTAACAAAGGATATGATACAGTTCTGGAAAAAGTAACTTTGATACTTCTGGCAGTAGATATATTAGGCAAATGTTTACAGTACATCTTAAAAGAGGTATCAAGAGTATGTGTTTAGTTTCTTACTTTTAGACAAGAGCCTTTCTTTAGATGACTTTTTCAGTGATTTGTTTATTTTTTGGCATGACATTTATTGGCCCAGCATAGTGTTTTGTCTGTAACGAAAGTCAAAATTTGTTAGCAGCATATAAACTACAGTGTACTACAGGAATTAAAATATATATGACAAAAAAAATCTATAGAGTTCCCAGTTGTTCAGATAAATATTTTGAAGTACTAAGTTCACACAAACAAACCTAGTGAGTCATAATTATTGTTCATTGTGCTATAATAATTTATATTTTATGTGGTCATTACATTAAAGCATATTGTAAAAAAATATCTTTAAAAAATATTTTGCTTTTTATTAATTATTAACAAAACTATATGCATTTTCCCCTTAATGTTGTTTCTTCAAGGTCACACACACAAAACCTCAATTAATTACTAGTTTATAAGTCTTCAGAAAGCCGATTGAAATTATAATACTATTGAATTTGCTGAATGAGTGCAGGGGTGCAAAGGAATAGTCTGAAGTTACAAAGCCTTAATGATGGATTTGTTTCTTACAAAGACACAGCTTTTCACTTCACAAGACATTAACTGATGGAGTGCTGTAGATTACTTGTGGATTACTGTGATGTTTTTATCAGCTGTTTGGACTCTCATTCTGACGGCACCCATTCACTGCAGAGCATCCATTGCTGAGCAAGTGATATAATGCTACATTTCTCCAAATCTGTTCAAACAAAGAAAAAACTACATCTTTGATGACCTGAGGATGAGTACATTTTCAGCCTTTTTGTGTGTGTGTGTGTGTGTGTGTGTGTGTGTGTGTGTGTGTGTGTGAACTATTCCTCTAGGTACACACATTAACCTTGACAGCCCTAAAATACATTTTGTAAAATCAGTTTTCTCTTTTTGTTGTTTTTGTTTTTTCTGACCCCATAAAACCTTAGGGGGTCGCTATTACCTTTATGGCCCCCGGGGGTCGACTTTTGCCATCAAAGGTCGACTATTTACTGAGGGTCCAGCGATGGGACCCTCTCAGTGGTGTGTAAAGAAGCATGAAGGTTGAGTCCCTCAGGAAGGTTGAATAAACCAGCACTGGACTGCCAGCACTGTCAATGCTAATCTAAGACAATTGAAAGAAATAGTCTCTCTGCTCTTCCATGACTACAGTCGGAGCAAGAGCGCGTTTGTTTTTGTCAAAAATGACTATAACGTTTATGATTCCCAATGATGTAGTGAAAGAGTCTCGTCTTAGCAGGTCAATGCCATTACACCCCTCACCTTCAGAACTCCTCTGTCTTTGCTTGAGCAAAAAAACCTATTATATCAGGTACAATTCCTCAAACACACACCTGGTCTCAGCCATAAATCTCTGTCTCCATTATAGTTCTGCCAATAGCGTGGCCATGCTGGCTGCACACACTCTTTATAGTGGGGTTTGATGCATATTTCACCGTGCTGGGGTGTGACAGAATGGGGTTGGAAAATGAGGGAGCAGCTTCATTACGGTACTAGTGGATTGTTCGCGGGAGCTGCCAAAAGTGGCATGAAATGGGGGGAACGGAGCTGGAGAAATGGAGGGAAGGAAGAGAAAGAAGAAACAGGAACGAGACAATCTGTACCAAACATCAGCATCTAATTTTTCTGGCCTGTTCTGAAGCAGATAACCACTCATCGTCTCAACCGCATATTGACAGAATGATAGCCTTTAAAACTTACAGAGAATAGCAGCGAGTTTGTTTTCACTTCACAAGCTCTAACTCTGAAATCACTTGGCTTTAACATGACACTTCAATGCGTAAATGTCCAGTGCTTTTTGCGACACATGCAAAACATAGAAGTAGGTTCCAAGATTACAGTATTTACATACAAGTTTGGTGCATAGCGCTAGAAAGAGCCTGAGGTGTCTCTCACCTTCACACAGCAGTAATCTCACTAGTGTACTTACATCATACCACATGCTGGGGAGCTCGGGCGTGTTTTAAATGAAGCTTTAAAGAAAATGATTTATCACTCAGGCTGACTCTACAGCGGATTACACCGACTCTAAAAAAGTTTTTATACAGATTGGTAGCTTTGGGTAAATGACAAGAAATATTTCTTATCCTCTAACGTTCTTAAAGCATTTCACTTTACAGTTGGCTTTGATTCGGTCTTTGAACATCATTTGGGAATTTCATATTCACCTCATATTAATTTTCATTTAATGGGATCATTTTATGTAGGGCAGGACGATAAAATGATATCACATTGAGTCGCGATATAAATTATTGATAACGACGATAAGCTCTGGACATTTTTACTTGACAAGGATTAATCTAACAGCAGAAATAAATGCGACAACAGCCAGTCAGTGCTTGTCGCTAATAAGCTAACTCTGCATGTTCTGCGTGTATCTGTGTGAATGATTCAAGTGATTTTGTCATGTGATGCTGGCGGTGTTTTCAGCCTCTTCTTCTCAATACATGAGGACACGGACATACCAACTTCATCTCCAGAACTGCTCTGAGAGTCACTTCACCATCTTTTCACCATTTCATTCTGAAACTGAAAGCAAAACTGAAAGACCTTCAACACAACCCATCAAAATAAAAGTCCAGCTTAACTTGAACAAATTATGACATTACTACATTATTATTAAGGTATACTAAAATGTGTACCTCAAGTAATAATAATAATAATAATAATGTTAAGGAACATCATACAACTAAGATATTATTTCATTAATGTATAGTTAGGCTGTACAGGGCTGTTTTTGACACAAGAACAAACCCAAGTCAGTGACACAGTGTTCTGTTCACTGTTGCTCATTTTACATATAAAGGGCTTCTTTCTAAAGAGGCAGCACCAAATAAATAAGTAAATAAATACAAAGTAATGGTTTCTACATAAAAACTAACATTGTAGGATGATCTCAGGGAGAAAATAAAATAAAATTCAATTAATTTAAGACGCTGTTGTTTTCTTTCTTTACTTGAGGTAATACTAAAGGCACTTTTCCAAAACATATTGATGCTGTTTTTTTTTTTTTAACTGTTTTTCTTAGCTGCAGGGTTTTGTGTCTTGATACGTATTGGCAGCTCCAGGCTTATGTAGCAGCAAAACAATACTTTATGATTTCGGCTGTTATCTGAATCATTTATCTTTTCTCCTTCGTATTGCCTGGTGCGATGTGATCAGAAGCTGATGATTATATCTTTTCAAGTATGGCACTAAAGTTCAGATTAATCTCGATTTTCAATAACAGTGCAGTGTGCTGTGTGTTTTTAGAATGCAAAAAACTCAAGTATTCTTCAAACAAATATTACCATATAGCAAATAATCATGCTGGCACAACTTAAGCAAAAACAGCTCTAGTAGAATTTAATGACATGTACTAAAATCAAATCAAATAAAAGTCTCATCTTTGGTTATTATTTTATCTTATGTTTGTCAGTAGGGGCAATCTTATAATGTCATCCCTGTTGAGATGATTTTGTTTAGCGAATCAATAAAATAAAAAGTGGACATTTCTAGAAATATCACTGTTAATCACTACTAATCACTAATTGTTTTTCTAAGACACATCTTAAAGTTTCAACTATGAGTCCAAAATAATTCTTCATCCTGTTGCCATCAACACTGTTGCCTTCCTGAAGACACAATTATATTTCAACACAACTCGTTTAGCACTACTCCATCAATTAACACTGAAATACATTATTTGTCTGAAAGAATGTTTAAAATCTTGCACAAAATGTACTTCTTTTCAAATTGGAAAAGGCACCAGTTTCATAGAATGACTCTGTTATATTGCCTTTCAATAGGCGAAAAACGATTTCCTCTTAGCCATCAAATCTCACTCCGAGTCATAAAGATAAAATGTTGGATGGAGAGGGGTCATCTGAATCAATGGGTTTTTAACTTTGATGCTATATGGCATATCTAATGAGAAAAATATATTTTACAACCCCTTGGCATGAAATGCTGGACTAAGCTTTTTTCCAAGGGCAGCATTCAGTCTGACCTATCAACATTCAGTCCAGCATCTGCTATAAATTGCAAGGCTGTGCGTTAGAAAGGACTTATATTGATTACTAAGAGTGAGTAGGACACTAGAGCTTCGCTCTATTTAGATTCTTATTAACCAGAACACACACACGCAGGCTTGACCTACACAAAACACTGCTACAACAAATACATTCAAGATGATTTATAACCCCAAGATTTCAGGAGGATTTAGGGATTCTCTCATTAGATGTTCACTCAAAAATGCTATTAAAATGAGCAAAACTGATGTAATTGTTAGTACTTTTAGGATTCTGTGAACTTCTGTGAGAAGCAATAAAGCATTTTTTTCTTTGATCTTTATTGCAAACAATAAAATGTTTGATTTAATGATGCATTTCTAGGAAACATAATTGTCTAATTGAATGAGAACAAACAAGAAATACTGTTTGATGTGATTATTATTTACCTTGTAAAACTGTGAAGGTTTTTATAAATCTGGCTCATGGTCTTCAGAAAAACGGAAAAAAATCGGTGTGCTGAGTTTAGTTGTGACATTGGGTATGATATATTCTATAATAACTTGTCATTTAGAGACAGTTGATTTAACACAAGAGGCTTTATATTGGTCAAGTCTGGTGTGTTTGGCAACATAAATGTTAAAGATTTTTCACATGATACATTTATTGAACCGCAGACCCGCTTTGGTCCACACTTGGAATCAAGATGGATGCATTAAAACCTCACAGATAAAAATCACTGCCTTAGAGAAACAAGATTCTTCGAGAGGTATCAGGATGAGGGATTTTCTGAATGAACTTTTAACCTCCTCTGTCTCTATTATATCTTATTTTCCTGAAGGTAAGAATGATGTTTGGTGGGTGATTATAGGTAAGCGTGCCATCTGCATCTTAATAACTCTCCATATGGTGCTGATCCAAGTGTAGTCAACATTTATTAAGCTGTGATTTAGAGCCTAGGTTGAAACTTTTTATGTAAAAGGTGGTCAAAACAATATCTTAATTCTTCATTAAAGGTAAATTAAAATTAAAAAGTAAATTAATTAATGGCTTAATTTAAGGTATAGTTTACCCAAGAGTGAAAACTATCTATCCAAACCTGTATGATGAGAAATTATCATTAGTAGAAGTAGTGACAGTCTTATTTTTCAATATATACTGTGTGTGTGTGTGTGTGTGTGTGTGAGAATTAAAATACTTTAATTCAGCACATTAAATTAATCAAAAGTGACAGTAAAATAATCAAAGTATGCTGGAAAAAAAAATGTATCATGGTTTCCATAAACATATTACATAGCACAACTGTTTGCAACATTGATAATAAGAAATTAATAAGATTATTTTTAATAATAATTTAAATATTTATTAAAAGAGAAATCATTATTTTTAAACGTTTTAAATTGTAATATGTGACCCTGGACCACAAAACCAGTCATAATTGTCAATTTGAATAAATGAATAAATAAGCTTTCCATTGATGTATGGTTTGTTAGGATCAGACAATATTTGGCCGAGATACAACTATTTGAAAATCTGGAATCTGAAGGTGCAAAAAAATCAAAATACTGAGAAAATCACCTTTAAAGTTGTTCAAATGAAGTTCTTAGCTATGCATATTACTGATCAAAAATTAAGTTTTGATATATTCACGGTAGGAAATTCATTGAATATCTTCATGGAACATGATCTTTACTTAATATCCGAATGATTTTTGGCATAAAAGAAAAATGGATCATTTTGACCCATACAATGTGTTTTTGGCTATTGCTACAAATATACCCCAGCGACTTAAGACTGCTTTTGTGCTCCAGGGTCACATATTTCACAATATTACTATGTTTACTGTATTTTTGGTCAATTAAATGCAGCCTTGCAGCCTAAAAATATCTTTTGAATGTTAATAAATTATATATATTTTTAAATATATATATGCAGACTCACTCTTGAGTTTGTCCTTCTGAGAGAACACAATGATCTGAAAGTGCTGCAAACATCAGAGAAGGTCAATGCACTATAAAATACCAAATAAAAGGATTTATTGCCAGCACTAAAGATGCTGTCATCTGACGATTAGCAGGAGACAGAAAGTGCAAGCTTATGATTGCCATAAAGCTGAAACAAAGGAGTTTGATAATAAGCGGTGACACATGCACAAAAGTAAATCACATAAATTACATCTCCGGGTATTTGTAAAAGCATATTTTTTGCATTTGTTTCAGAGCTGTCATGGTTATTGTAATAGATTCTCCTTTCCTTGTGTTGTTGACCAGTTGGCGAGGACCTGCTCTTGCATCAGACTACAGGGAAGTGCTTTTGTAGTGCAAGCTTTGTGCCTGCATTGCAGAGGCTGTCTGAACACAGATTGATTTGTAGCTATTGAGACAACAGTGATACGTTGCAAACACCACTCACGTCAGCACTCAGATCAGACTTTTGAGCTAAAGCAGGGAGGGAGGCGAGGGGACAATCTGCATGTTTCTGTTACTTGATGCTTTGCTGCTCTTTAAATGCAAAAATGAGCACATTGTCATTATTTGAAATGATGTTGCATTAATTACCCTTAATATATTGTTGTTTGAGGCCTGGAAAATAAATATTTCAAACAAAATGACCATTTTAACGATGAGGTTACGCGTTTGTGTTTGATGTCAAGTGACAACCATAAAATGCATTGATTACAGAAGAAACAGGGCAGGGTTTGATTAATCAATCATATTATTAATATCATCATTATAGCTTGGTCATGATCCTACATGAATTTTTATTTTAGTTTTTGTTTTATATCATCAGTTAATCAACTATAATTATGCAACGGTAACACAGTCGCAATAATTTAACAGTTTTAATAACAATAGCTCAATCAATCCCAATGATATTGTTACTACACCAGATATGTAATAATTGGGCTATGCTTATTCTTATTGCAATAATCACTGAAAACTGGTTTATCGATGTACTGAATGATGAACTAAGACATTTTTTTAATGCAGTTTGTAATAAATGCATATGAAAAGTTAAACTGGTAATAATCAATATTTTAACATATGATATAAATTCTTATGACACCACACTTAACTTAACACCAAACTTAAGTTTACAACCTCATATGGTTCTTTTGACATAAACATGACTTTAAGTGATAAACACTGTTTATATGGTGAACGTTTATTCCAGCGCAGGCTGACAGAATGTCACTAAAGTTCATTGTAAAACAGCTTTAACTGTGCAAAATAACCTGCTTTAGACTGCTGGTGAAATGGCACTTGGTTGTTGTCTGTTTATACCGTGACTTCTGATGAACTCTTAAACAAAGTGGGGAAGTCGTGGCCTAATGGTTAGAGAGTCGGGCTTGTAACCTGAAGGTCGCCGGTTCGATTCTCACACCAGCAGGAATTGAAGGTGGGGATTGTGAATAAACAGTGCTCTCACCACCTTCGATACCATGACTGAGGTGCCCTTGAGCAAGGCACCGAACCCCCAACTGCTCCCCGGGCGCTGGAGCAATGGCTGCCCACTGCTCTGGGTATGTGTTCACGGTGTGTGTGTGCATTTGTTCACTATTCACTGCTGTGTGTGTGCACTTGGATGGGTTAAACGCAGAGCACCAATTTCGAGTATGGGTCACCATACTTGACAATACGTCACGACTTTCAGTGGCGGTGTCCGTCTGACATGACTGTGTTTTCAAGTTCTTCATTATAGTCTGATGCTGGCTCTCTTAGAACCGATTTTCGCAGAGCAGTATTTATGTTTTCGTGCTCAATTTCAAATAAGGTTAAAAGCAACCCACAAAATACTACATTTTAATGCACTGCAGTTTTTGAAGTGGATTTTACTTGAGTATTTTACAACGGCCTCATTTTTCACCCTTGCCAGAATAGTTTTTCACAGGAGTCCAGTAGATGTTCTCTCAGTAACACTGCTTTGAGTACACTGTGCACCTCTAGTTAAAAATGTATTTTAGAAAACACTGTAAAATCAGTTTTAAATCAAGTAAATAATGCTTTAAAACACTTTCCTCCCAACATGCACTGGTGTATGTTTACATTGTTTATCTGTTTGTTAGTTTATTATTAAATGATCGGTAAGCTGATTTATAAGAAATAAATCTATAATTAAGGCATTTTAACTTTAAACCATTGCTTCTGAGCCCATAATCCATAATAACGTTTCTTCCTGTGAAAAAGTCTCCCTTTCACATCAAAATCCACTGACACATTTGTTTAGAACTGTTTTGGACTGTTTTAACGGTGCTTGATCTGTGCCAACACTAACTCATGACCAATTTTACGAGGTGGCTAATTCTTACAAATTCATACGACCTCACTCGTACTATTTTGTATGATTTGTTTAGACGCCAGGGATGGATAGGTTTAGGGGTGATGTTAGGGGTAGGTCATTCATTCGAATTCATAGGAATTGGGTTAGAGTTAGGGATTTAGCAAAAATCATACAAATTAGCCACCTTGTAAAATATATGTGACCCTGGACCACAAAACCAGTCTTAAGTGTCAATTTTGCAAAATTGAGATTTATGCATCATCTGAAAGCTGAATAAATAAGCTTTCCATTGATGTATGGTTTGTTAGGATAGGACAATATTTGCCCGAGATACAACTATTTGAAAATCTGGAATCTGAGGGTGCAAAAAAAATCAAAATATTGAGAAAATCGCCTTTAATGTTGTCCAAATGAGGTTCTTAGCTATCCATATTACTAATCAAAAATTAAGTTTTAATATATTTACGGTAGGAAATTTACAAAATATCTTCATGGAACATGATCTTAACATCCTAATGATTTTCGGCATAAAAGAAAAATGGATAATTTTGACCCAAACAATGTATTTTTGCCTATTGCTACAAATATACCCCAGTGACTTAAGACTGGTTTTGTGGTCCAGGGTCACATATACAAATTGCCATGAGATCGGGGTGTCTGTGCTTATTTCTCTCCTGATTCAGATGAAATGACTTTTTAATTGATGGACTGGAGTGTTGTGGATTACTTTGATGTTTTTATCAGCTGTTTGGACTCTCATTCTGACGGCACCCATTCACTGCAGATGATCCACTGGTGAGCAAGTGATGGAATGCTACATTTTTTCAAATCTGTTTTGATGAAGAAACAAACTCATCTATATCTTGGATGGCCTGAGAATGAGTACATTTTAAATATAATTTCTATTTTGGGGTGAACTATTCCCTTGAGGTATTTCAAGAGTGTTCACGTGATTTCAATACTGTTGTTTAAGACAATAAGCACTTTTCTTCTTTTACATGTAGGCTGTTTTTCTCATTAAAAAAACATGAGATTTCATACAGTTACTTAATAGGTGACTTTTACAACGATGGCAGATTTGATGACAAAACTTTAGAATTTTAAGTTTAGTCAAGAAATTGTACTGTTGGTTCCATTTTTCTCTTGACACAAATAAACTTTTGACAGTAGTTTGAGAAAACACCATAAAGTTTGGCATCTGGTTTCATTCCACTTTTTCTGAAATGTATGAATCCAGCAGTTACATCGAATGAGTCATTCCTGTGCTATTAATCATGTGCCGGGCTCAGTTTAGACAGCTCTGTCTGCAAAGCACAGCACGCCATGTTAAGAGCAGTGCTTGTTTCTTCCTGCCTCTTTAGAAAACAGTTGCCTCTCCTTCTGTTTACAGCGGAGGGGGTAACTCCAGAAAAATCATCAGCTTATCTGTTATTGCCCACGCTGAAGCTTGCTCCGTAAGGGAGGCATTACATGAGTTTAGGGCTCTTTGGGGAAGCTCGGTTAAGAGCTATGCGTCTGCTGAAATCTGAAGAGGGCAGTACATTTGGACGACTTCTCATAAGTCTGAGACCATCAATTTGAGCCCACTCCATCCGCCAAGAGTTTTAGACTGTGAGAAAATGGTGGTGAGTTACTCATGGAAGGCTTGGGTTAAGCTAAAAATAATATATACAACATCAAGTTTTCTCAATGGCTTGTGAGTAATCAGTGCAGACTGCGTAAACCTTTAGCAATTAATATTAGGGTAGCGATTAGACCTAAATGTTAAAAGATATAACCTGAATTCATATTATATTTTCAATCTAATGAATACACTTTTTCCTTAAGAATACTGAATTTATTTCCATTCAATGTTTGAGTGATACCACACAAGCAAAATCCCATATTCTGATATAATGGAAGTACTAAGTAGCAATGCATCCTTTTTCCCCCTATTCACACGAAGATCAATAACATGCATTTAAAAAAATAGATATTTTTGTTGACTTTAAGGTATACCAATGGCACAATTCTATTGACAAGAAATTATTTTGCGTAATATAATTTTTTTGCTTCCACAAAATTTGCTAAAAAAGAATTAAATGAATCAGCTGAACAAAAGATTTAGTGACTCACTCATAAAGATAGTCGCTTGTTTTCTTCCTGAATGAATTAGCACTTTTTAATGATTCAGTTGAGTGAAAGATTCAATCACTCACTAATAATGACAGTCACCTGTTTTTTTTTCCCTGAATAAAGTATAGTACTTTTGAGGGAATCAGTTGAATGAAAGATTCAGTGACTCACTCACATGTTTTATTCCCGAATTAATGTGTTTGAATGAATCAGCTGAGTGAATGACTCACTCATATTGACAGTCACTTGTCACCACCTACTGGTGTAACTATGTAACCTGTAGAAAGACTCACTGAAAAAAATTCCCTCTATTGAAATATGCTCAACCACTTAGCTCACAATCACAAAAATCCATAACTCACTGTGTTGAGTGTTCATTAGAAGATAAGTCAATTTAATCTTTATTAATGAGCACTACATGGTGAACCAGTGTGAAAGAAATGTGTGATATTCTGCTATTAGCTGAGGTTTGTCTGAATTCATATCCTTTGTGCAGTGCGGAAACACATTACAGGGGTTTATCCATTTGTGTCTATGACATCTCACATTAGAGTATCAGACCCATGTTGTCATCTCCACTCTGTCTTTTACTGAATTCTTGAAGAAAGGGGGAAAAAAAAAAAAAAAAAAAAAAATAGTAATAT